>JBBPRK010000939.1:0-16331 GCA_038093075.1 Boletus patriciae
TCACGGCCGAGGGGGGAAACGAGGGGGAACGAGGGTGGACAAAGTGAAGAGAAAGAAAGGAAAGGGCACGAGCAACAATGAGGACGAGAAACAACGAGGACGAGAAAAAAGTGAACTACGCAGTGCCGACCGACTCGGACTCATCCCGTTCGAGGTAGTTGATGCGCAGATGATCGACACTGTCACGCCGGACGATGTGGTCTCCAGGAACAGAGCCGTCGACCTTGAATCCAGAGTAAAGCCGGAACAGAACCAGTGTGGGATGGGAGCACAAGGAATGTGGGCCGGCGGACCGACCTGAGACCTGTGGGAGTTCAAGTAGCTTGGGGTCGATGTTCAATTCATTGAAGATGAAGTCGCGACTTGATTGGATCGCCTGCCACTCGACAGTGGTATCCGTGTGATTACTGCTTGGGTCGCCCTGCGAATTGACCTGGAAAAGGGCAGCATCGACCTGGAATTCGTTGGCTTCTTCCTTCACGAGCCCGCCAAACGTTGCGATGTGCTCTGAAGGTGCTAGCCCAAAGGTTTCGCCAGAGTCGACGAACTGGAGCTCAGCAAGAGGAATGAGACTGGATCGAGGATCAAGAGTGCGAAGCTGATTATAGAGCTTGGCGATCACGTCTATCATACCGGTGTGATGAGATCCAGCTGTCAATGCAATGAATGGTGTCTTCTCGTGGCGCTGGAAGCCAATACGAATGTTCCGGCGATGAACGAAGTCGTGGCTGAGGGCGGTGAGCATTACGATTCCGCTCGGCTGCGATCTCTGGAGCATGTTCCATGCTTTGTGACATCCTTCAATGCGGCTCCCATCGGACATGACATCTTGTCGGGAGCGCTGTAGACAGCCTTTCCGCACATGTCTAAGTTGTTCCTGGTGAACCTAGAACACGAAATTGATGTCAGCAAGGTGTCAGCATGGGGTTTCGTGATCACCCCACCTTTTCAGATGCAACAGACCACACCGTTCCTTTCAGCGCCCACTTGTCATACGCAGCCACTAGGCGCTGCTCCTGCTCGACACCAGATCCTGAAAGTGCCTTGCAGGATACATAATAACTATTATCAGCCCTCTTGCAGGAACTACGATAGTTTGGGTTACCAGGTTGGTGTATTTCCGGGTTGAACCTAATTTGACATACATCTTGCAAGACACCTGTCTCGCCCTTTTGCAAAACGGAACATACCTCAGCTGACAGATCGACATGATATCTTGCAAGCTGTGATGAATACATGACGCCCAGCTCGTGCAAGACGATTCCCCCCTTTTGCAAAACCGAACGCACCCCCTTGCGCCTGGGCCACGGTCAGTAGGTGGTGACGGTGAAGTGACAGCACAACTTGCACAATCATGCAAGTTGTGCTGTCGTTTCTCTCGCCCTCACCCACCTCGTCTTTGGCGTTTCCCCATGCTCCTAGTCACACTCGCTTCATCCTACCATCGCCGTCATCCTTGCCTCCTCCTCGCCCTCCTCCTGCCCCCGCCCCCGCCCCCGCCCTCGCCCTCGCCCTCACCTCCTTGCACTCGCATCGCCCTCAGCTGCCGTGGCCCTCATTCTCGCCATTGCCCCGCGCTCGCACCCCCCTCACATGGCGCTGTCCTTGTCCTCACCATCACCCTGCCTCCGCCCTCCCTTGCCTCCTCGCAATTGCCTTGCCATCGCCTCGCGCCGCCATTTCCCCTGTCCTTGCCTGGCCCTGTAGCTGCGCTCTCAGAGAGTGTGCAGAAGCGACGGCACAACATCAATTGTGCATGTTGTGCCATCACTCCTCCCGCCCTCGCCACCCTTGCCACTCATTGGGTACAGGTAGGCCCGTGCTCTCCCCTGGCTCAGCCACCGAATTGACATATATCTTGCAAGCCATGTCCGCTGTTACGAAGACACAACGCCAAATTCTTGCAAGACGGCTGTCTCTCCCCTTTGCAAAACATACCTCCAACACGATACACCTTGCAAACTGGGTCCATTGTCACGATTAATCCATTAACTTCTCTACTTTGAAAGAGTTCATGTAGATGGATCACACGCTAGATGCACCCGATCGCAGAAGTTACTAGCAATGTTCGTCTGAAAACGTGACCCCCATCTTGTTCACCAAGTACAGCTTAATCAGATGAAGGCTGATGGCTCCTTAGCACCATCAGGCCCTGAGTCCATGCCCGGAAGGCACAAGGTAATTGATAACAGATATGTGATGTACAGAATAGAATCATACCATCGTGACGTCGTTGGGGATATCGATACCGCCTCCGATCTCAACGTACCTCCTCGTGTCGCGCCAGATGTGTGTGAAGTGCTCTACCAAGTCAGCTCTGAGCGCTGCCTGCCGCAACGCATATGCCCTTAAGCCCTCCTCGAGCACTGGGCTATCTGTTGTGATGAGAGCTTGCCTTTCCAACCACCATTTTGACTGCCAACGAAGAAATTGGAGGACACGACGCTGTTCTTCCACCAGTAGCTCGACCTCTTCTGCCCAGCGATGTGCCCGAGCACGGGTTTTGCACCACTCGATACGGATGGCTGGAAGATAGCTGGTTGGATCAGCACGAACGGATGAGTAAATAGACTGACATACCATCCTGAAGGTCCTGCTCTCCATCTTCCTCAGCAGGTTCTTCGCCACATCCACACATCAGCCAGATCCAAGAGACTCGCCTATGACCTTCGCTTTGCAGATCCCCGGCTCCAGTCGTCATCGGGTGTATATCTTTGTTGGTAAGAAAGTGGAGGGTGTTATGCCAACCAACCTTGCCTAATGGTCGTGATAGAGCAACCATGGCTCCGTGCACAGCACGATATTTTGTGGCACTAGCATTTACCTTAGAGTCCACGGACTTCAGACAATTTCGGGCACGCGTATTAGCACCTTGTCCACGTAAGAAACAATCCTTGAAACATAGCATATAGGAACGGGAACGGAGGGCCTGATGAAGCTCTCCAAGTGCATCGTGAGCTTGGCCATAACGTAGGTTCCATTCGATCTCTTGAAGCTTGGTGTCGCACGGAATTTGGCGTGGAAGAGCAGAGGGTAGCCAGAGATGAAACTCTTCTGGTTTTTTCACCATCCCAGGGTTGAGTGGTTCTTGTGCTCGAAGGGATGCGACGACTGGAATGTACAGGACTTGGACGGTGGCCCACACTTCAATGCGTTTCATGAGTCCGTTGCTGCACTGCTGCAGCCTCACATTCTGCAGGTCTGTGCCACGGGAACCAAGTTTTTCAGTGTCATTACGAAGCCGCCGTCTTTTGAACTGTCAACCTGACTGACATGCAGTGAACGGGTGCGAAAACTCACTGTTGCTCCTCTAAGTCAAGACCTGTGCTGATAAGAACACTTGGGGAGATATCAGTGTGGATAGGGGGTACATTCAATGCACTGGATTCAAGAGCTTCATCTCTTGCAAGCTGGAGACGTATGCTTGCTTGAGTGACCGCTAGCATGTGGGAGTTAGTAGGCGTGACCCCTTGACTGAGATGCACACACTGCTCGACTTGATCTCAAATGGGTTGGGCTGTGACATATCCGTCTCCCATGCCTCTACCTGTTCTCTCCATCTAGACAGCTGCCTTCCATACCGTCCGGTGAGAGAATTCTCGAATTCATCCAGATCTTCTCAATGCTTGTTGCGTTCTGGGATAGCTTCGATAAGCTTGCAAAGAATTGTTGCCCCTGGATTATAGTTAGTCAGTGCTGTCTTGCAAGACAAACGGTACTTGGGCTTGCTCACCCATTCCAATAAATTTTTTCCAATTGCTGTCTCCGATGAGGTCATCGAGAGTGTCGCGTCGGTGCCCGGGCCCCATTTCCTTGGTACTGGATGCCACTGCATTCAAGGTCGACCAGCCTCGCTCAGGCGCTTCGCCATCTGTCCGAGCAGCACCTTTGACATAATTAAACGAATATTTCCATTGGCATTCCATGACATGAGCAGGGAGGTGAAATTTCAGAACAAAGGGTGTAACCTTTTGATCTTGATGGGGGAAATAGAGAGGACGAGGAAGGGTTTCCATGCGCTCCCACAAATGGCGCATCCATTGACAAGCGATGTCGTACGATACGTTGAACACTTTAATTGGGGTGTTACGAAGGGCTGAGAAGAATATGTAATCCATATGTATTAATGTATCTGAAACATCATGGACATTAGGAGGTGACGTCGGCTGGCTACTGAATGAACTCACCGTTCTCCCTTTTGGAGGTCACCTACGCCTCCCAGTAGCTTCATTTCATGTCGTGCACAGCAGACACTCCCCACACCGGTGGATGCAAGTCTGACCGATGATTTCGTGTCCACAGCATTAATTGCGTCATGACTTGAGCAAGTACTTTTCTAGAAGAGTAAATCAGTTCCATTGAACCCGAACTAATAATAATAATAACCTCTTGACGAGTATTAGAATGCTCCGAAATGTATAACTTGTATGAAAGTTCTTCGACAAAATATGACCAACCCCGGCTGAGACTGGGATCGATCGCGTCCTTCGACACTAGCCTACGCTTGAGACGGAAATTGGCATCAATCGCCACGAAAAGAGCATGCAGCCACCTTAAACAAATAAGCATTCGACCAATAAAATAAAGAATGTTGCCTTACTCCTTATCCTTAGGTACATTATCCCAGTTTTCCGGAAGATTCTTCCCAGGTTGCGGACACCCAGGGCAAAGCACACAGCATTCACCCTCCTTGGTCCCCTCTGCGCCAGTAGGATTGTGGCCACAGCCACATCTTTTTAACATCTTGAGGTGGCGCCATTCACGAGCAATTCACATGAATTGCTCGTAACGGTCCTACATATGTATGACAACTTTAGAATAGACTATGCTGAAGGATAGATACTGACATACCTTTCGGGGAAATAACCCCATATTGTCAGTACGATGAGCTAGCGAGCTGTAAAAATGGTATGCAGATACTTTTGACTTGAGTGAAAGGAGGTGGTACTCCTCTAGAACTCTGAATGTTGCCGCCGTACGGGGTTTGTCTGTACTTGCAGGGAATAACCGGTGGCGAAGGAGCTGTTGGACCGGAGTGCCAGCCGATTCACAGCCACATAATCGGAGTGTCACAGGATGAATACTGTTGCTATCGATGATGACAAAGTCATCCGAATAGGGAACTTTAGGCAGGCAGCACAGTTGCCCATTGGTGTGTCCAAGTTGTATCACTAGACCGAGAGCTTTGAGTGAACTTCGAGCCCAATAAGAGCCGGTCCACTCCTAGTTCAGGGACGTTAAACGAGAATGGTTGTCCGTCACGCAAAGCCCAGCTCACCTTCACTATATGGAGGGCTTGACTTTCGTGTCTCGTCAGAAGACAGCCTTTACAATACAAATCTGTCGTTAGACAGTCGTCACAGCGGTAAAGCACAGGACTGTTTTGGCAGAGTGAACACGCAGTCACACCACGCTGACCTTCTAAATGGATTAGCTCATAGAGAAAGTTGTCACGATCTTGTTCCAGCCAGACAAGGAGTGGAAAATCCTATGAAATGGTATGAATCTGTTGAGACCAGTGTGAGCGCAAAAAAAACACACCAATGCAGTCCGCTGCCTCAGGGTGTCATCAAGAATGAAGAGGTCAACTTCATCTGGCAGGTGATCAACGCAGGGAGGAATACTCATTGTATCCAGAGTAAAGGGCGCTGAGGATTGATTAGGAATGCTGTTCGGGTCCTCGGGCTTGGCTACCTGGGGTGTGTGGTAGTTTTTCTTTGTCACCTGTAATACCCCAGATGCATCCGACTGTATTTTGCGATGGCTCCCAGTATGCACATGAGGTTTTCCGTCAAACTTTCCATGAATCTCGAAACCCCAGAGGTGCTTGAACTGTAGTCGATCGCTGGTGCCACCACTGTCTCTGGTGCTCGCTGTCACTGGATGTGACTGAGTAATCAATGAGCCAGTAGAAATGACGAATAAGCGATCACGCATTCATCACTCACCTGCAATCCTGTGTCGTCATGAGCCAGTACCATTGTCTACTGAATACAGAGTAGACCCTAGGTTGGGGTTAACTCAGTCGAGACCCACACGCCTTGCAAGACACTTACAACGTATTTATAAGAGCGTGGGGACGAAGTATCCAGGAGGCCGACCACCAACGGTAGGTGAAAAAATGAAAGAAGATACGTAATTCATGGCGTCCCAACCTAGATGGCAAGCTGACAACAGCCAATTATCATAGATCGACTTTGGCCAGTCTAGTCTCAACCTAGAATCTTGCAAGATAGCGTGACAGCGGCCCGATTCAAGTTTAGTCCCAACCTAGAATCTTGCAAACATTGCACAGCAAGATCAAAGTGTGTCACACCAACCCGGGCCCATGGGTCTTCCAGAAGCCAATACATAAAGGTACACCTTACTGTTTCCTCATCCACTGCATCCACTGCCTTGCCCTCATGCCAGCTTCATCCAGCCGACCAGCCAATACCATGACAAATCAGTTTCCCGTCACTGACTGTAAGCCCCGGATTGATCGCTCTCAGTTCTTAGATTAAATGTGTACTCGGGTTACAGCGCTCCTTGCCGACATCCGTCGTGCAAACATTCCACTATGGTATGCTGATATTCTTGTGGCCGCAATACAACTCCGTGCATATTATCCAAATGGAGCAAGCCAAACCAACTCAGGTGCTTCCCTTTCCTCTGAATGTACCACTACCTCATGCTTACTCATTTGGAACTGTCAACCAGCTCAGCATCCCATTATCCCCCCATGGAATATGAATTTGACCGTGCCATCCGGCCACGAGCTCGCAAGGTACAACAGGTTTGTCCACATTCAACCCATTGGTACAAGCCCTATGGATGGCTGGTTCTACATCATCACTCGTGGAAAATTGGTTGGTGTGTTCGAGCGGTGGTGATTCCTGCAGTTTGTATCGGATTCAAGGTTCTGATAAACCCTCAGGATTAACACGGCACCATTTGTTGTCGGCATCAGTGGGGCTGTCTTTGAGAAGCTTCAATCCGCAGAGCTGGGCTCCCGTCTGATATTGGACGCTATTGATGACAACACTGTCATGTATCTTTAGCTAATAGAATACATTGTCATTTGTTGTCATCTTCCCCTGGTTGCCATATGACGAAGCAAGATCTACTGATATGATGATCTGAGATACTCAGTCGGAATCTAAAACCTAAAACACCTATCATTAATCAGCAAGGTCCAGACTGACAACGACCCAAATAGTTTCACATTGCCACCTATTGTCCGTTCAGACTAACAACATCCCAAATATTCGGTACATTGCTACCAATCATCCACATCAAACTTCCAGACCTCTCTCGTCATTAGACATACTGACTAGTACTAGTGCACATGTGCTAATAGGTTATCAGTGGGTACTACTATTGGCCAGAAAGTGCGTGAAGCATCCACGCGCAATCATGGGAAGAGTTGAGTCGTACTAGTCGATTGTAATCAATAGTACTAGTTCGTGCACTTGCCCAGACATGCACACCAGGACCAGGCCAAACAAGTAAAAGTACAGTAGGATTGTTGTGAGCATATGTACTTAGGCCTCTCAAATGGCATAGAGACCCAAAAATCTGTAGCATACCCGACATGAAACGTGTTGGAGAGTAAATCTCCTATAATGCGTACAGAATTACCCTGAAACTCTGCTACATTTTGTACTGCCACTTGGTTCTCACCTTTCTTCTCGCATTTTATCCACAGCCACTCAGCACTCAATTAAACTTACTACAACACTTTGTACTGGGTAATGCTACACTGACAGTCTGGCCTTCTACAATCAGCACCAATGGGCAGACCGAAACTATACACCACCCCTGAAGAAAGAGTACTGGCTGCTCGTGCATATCGAGCGAAATACTATGAAGGGTATGTCTCGACTCTTTTATGTTTCTGCTAAATACCTGAACCTTTGCAGAAACCAGAACACAATCAACAAAAAGCTCGCAGAAAAGCGGAGAAGAAACAATTCTGTGAACTCGGAATCTTGGTTTGTGGTCCTCCCTCCGTCGGTTTGCAAATCATCGCTTACCGATAAGCAGGACTGTAACACAGCCCACACAGCCCATTGGGCAACCTGCGACAAAAAGCCAGATATCATTGTGCCAGTATGCATGATCCGTTTAACAATCGTTTGCTTCATCTCATGGTATATTTCAAAGTGCCGGACGACCAAGGGGTAGAAGCGACCAGCTGACTCACCGGCTAGTTAGGTAGGTCGTTTCCACCCTGTGTGTGGTACCAATTAATCGGGATCTGAGTCTAGTGACTCAGAAGGTAGTATTGAAGCTACAATGAGAGAGATCATCGGGGGATCCTCCCGCGAGCTGATGGATGCTCTTTGTCAGTGTTTTATTGCTTCGGGAAACTACCAGGAGATCTTTGATATTCTTTCTTCAGTCGAAGGACTCAACAAGCGTGTACAGAATCTGGCCTCCCGCGGGTGGTTGGATGGCAGATTTGATGTCCCCGAGAGTTCAATTTCCCGAGCCATTCACACCGTCGTCAAGGCCCTAGAGGACCTATTACTCAACGCCATGGAAGGAAATGGTTTAAGTGAGTTAGCACGAAATGGCCATTTATTATACCAAGTTGCTCCTGATGTTGTGCTGCAGTAGAAATTCACTATACCATTACTTTTGTATAGAACAGTTTGATAAGTGACAAACCAGTGCGAATGAACGTCACTATGCAATTAGATTGGATCCAGAGCATACGGTAAACCCTAAACTCATCTAACCCCATGTCGACCAGAATAATATGTATGAAGCTGCTCAACTGAATACTGGTTTACTGCTGAATATACCCTAGGTCTTATAAGGCCATGATATCTGCCCCGTCTCACTGTTCACTGGCATTTTTCCCGTACATTTGTTTCTTGTGTTTTGAACGCCTGTCCCACTACTCTGTTTTGTCTAGCTTGAGCACCTGGCGGATTCATCTCTTCTGAGGTACCATCTGGTGCTGACACTCTTAGCATAGCTTGATATCATCTGGCCTCTGTCAGTCACGGCCCTGACGCGTTTACCCTTCCCAATATCATTTGGTCTGTGTTGGTGCGTATTCTACTTTTTTTTCGTATGGTGCTCACCGCCTATCTAGAACTGGACCCTCCACGACATCTGACACCAGTACTTGATGTGTCCTCCGCCCATTTACCAATCATTTGGTCTGTGTCGGTTAGGCAGATTCTACAATTTCTTTTTTCATACGTCGCTCACCGCCTATCTAGAACAGGACCCTCCATGGCATCTGACATCAGCGCTCGACATGTCCTCCACAATACCCATCTCAGGTATGTCTTACTATTTCTTTTTTCGCACAGCACTCACCACCTATCTAGAGCAGGACCTCTGTGGCATCTGACACCAGCGCTCGACGCGTCCACCCCCATACCCATTTCAAGTATACCTACTAAGAAAATGTGAGTATTGTAGAACTCTGGGTAAATACAATCCTTACAACCGAAGTAGATGCCATCAGAATGGACAACGAAAGAGCAAAAGGCCTGGCTCTTCAACGAGTTGGTCACCTTCAAGCAACTTGGTGGCCGTCGATATGCCAAGCAGTGGCCCAACCTCTATAATAGGTGGTTCCAGAGGTGGCCAGAGCGTCCTCTCGTGCTACCAGAAGTGTCAGCAGAGGCGGCGCTGGCTGAAGATCACACGAAAATCCTTGCCACCCCCATATCACATCGCCAGTCCCAGCTGCGCCGCTGGCTGCAATGGCATGCAGGGGCAGGCGCTAACCATGCAGTCAACAATAAGACTGCGAAGGTAATAAACGATCTCTTGAAGCCGAAAACCCGTGCCAAGAAACCGTGGGAGATCTATTCAAAGGTTTACTACAAGACACATATCCAGCCACATATCAAAAGCGGGATGGCAATTGCTAATGTTACCAAGAAGATTCGGGAGCTCTATGAAAACGAGTCACCTGAGATTAAAGAAGACGTCCGCAGGATTAGCGCGGAGCACAAGAATGTTGAGAAGAAGCAAGGTGGGGGACGCACAAGCCAGTCACAAACAGGAGATCTAGATGATTCTGAGTGCGATGTCGACAATGGTGAGGGTGAGGAAGACTTACTCGTGCGTCGAAGGTGAGGGTCTACATGTGGCAGTTCTTACACCGACTGATGTCGGACAGAAACATCGAGCAATGTGGCCCTGCTCTCCAACGTGTCCTCAAGCACTTGAATAGCCAGACTGGGTGGCACTTTAGTGTCTTGATGGGCGGCCCTGATCCTCTGGACCCTTCGGGCGACAACATGATAACAAGGTCAGCCTTCTTACTTGGCAAACTACCATTACTCACCTTCGGTTACTGAAGTCTCCACGTTGGGAAAACGAGCAACGACCGTAATTTCTCCAACGTCTATGCCAAGTTCAATACGGTGGTCATAGCCTCCTATGGCAAGTTTTTGGGAAAAGCCTTCGGTAAGCTCATACTCCACCCAAACAAAGTGCTATCACTGACCATTTGTGTTAGGAAATGCATCATCGTCAACTATGCCGCCATTCAGTATACATGGGTCCGATGCCGCCAACGCAGGTGTCAGCAAAGAGCATGGTCATGGGATCGGTGGTGAGGGGGATGGCAACGAACAGAGGGAAGGGAGGGATGGCCAACAGAGCGACATCAATGAAGAGAACAGTGACGAGGGGGGCAATAACGATGAGGGAGAATGTGATGGCAACGTCGCCGGAATCGAAGGAAGCATAGAACCGTCGTCAATGAGAGGCGATGACGTGCAGGAGGGCCATCACCGTGCTGGACTTTATACTTCGTCCCCCCCCCCAGTTGGGCCAACATCCACATTTGATCTTGCAACACCGACTACCACACATCTTGCAATGCCGGTGACCGCCACACACCTTGCAACACTGTTGACCACACATGCTGCATGCACCTCCGTGCGTCTTGCAAGCGAGGCTGTGGTACATCCTGCATTGTCACCCGAGACGCACGTTGCAAGTGCGACAACCACAAATCTTGCAACATCGGCAACTGTGGTATGAACTGGGCCGCCGCATCTTGCAATGTCCTCAAATTATGAGGACTTTGTGATGTTGGGTGCCATGATCTCGCCCGATCCAACTTACTTTTCCCAGTCTGATCCATTTGATGGCTTTCCACCCGACTTCTTCACGACCTTGCTACATGAAACCTCTCTATCCACAGTCGATGGCCACTGGGGCAACTCTTTCCTGACGTCAGCGCCTCCCGGAGACTCGAGCAGCCCATTCTCCTGGAGTGTCCGTGATGAGCATACAAGGCCGATGGGGTATATCAGCATGGACTTCGATGGAAGCCAGTTAGGAGCATTCAATGATATTAACCAGGACCATAACCTTGGTGGCACACCCGATGGTCAAGCCTCACTCGACTTGTTAGCTCCTACCAGTGTACAAGCCACATCGACAGAGACATTGCTCCCTCCCGTACCGCCTCCAAATCCTCGACTGTCTGCTTCTCCGTCATACCAGCCACCTGTTCAGAACACGGGAATGCAAAAAAGCATCGACGTAGCCACAACTTTACCCGGGTCAAAGCGAAAACCGGTGCCATCTCAGCGTGCTCAGCAGGACAATGCCATTGGCAGTTCCCTTGATAAAGAGAATCATGTCTCATTACAGGGTACAGAGGGTATTAAGAACACGAAAGGGAGACAAACAAAGAAGAATGAATGGTCCCTGCCTGATGGTGGGTCACCGACGAAGAGGACAGTGAAGAATGGTAAGCGGTCAGCCAATGCTGATGCCAAGGACGGGGATAACACCCATAAGAACAAGTAAGAGCCTCCTTTCTACTCTTTCGAGTCGGCTATTTACGTGGAGATGTCATAGAAAATGCAAGGTCTCGCAGTAACTACTGGCAGTCTCACAGTGATTCCACCACATAAGTAGTTTAGTACTAGCACTGCTATGATAATAATAAATGAGTCGATTCATATGACCAAAACAGCTGTCTTCTGATTAGAGATGTGGGTCTGGCATCCAATGCGCTCAGCGTGCGTTTCACGATAACTTGAATGGAGACCGGCCTCGGTGAACCTATCCTCAAATGTATATTTTGGGAATACCTCCGAGTCATGCATATCCGAGTGCACGCACCACCCGTCGCATGCATGGACGCTGTTCCGTTCACGGACGAGTCAATACGTAGGTACATGGGATGAACAGGTTCACCTCTATGATGGCCGTCTCGAGACCAGAGACGATGGTATCGTCGAGTGCGATCTGGTTGGTCTGTATAGCTCGCGTCAATGGGCTGGTATAAAGCTTTCCTGGAGCTGGAATGCCGAAGTGTTGTTCCGTCTCCCACACGGAACGGGCATCCCGAAGCTGCTGTGCACCTAACAGCATGAGCTGTGGATCAGGTATGAGATGGCGTGTTGGTGAGACACCATTTGACACCAAACTGAGCACACTCACGTGACAACCCTTGAACTCGTGATGCATATACCCGGGACCTATACACATACCCAGTAATGGGTGAGGGTGGTGGGCGAGGGCGAGCAAGTGGGTGACACATACGTCGAGGACCCATGTGCAAGCAGCCGAAGTATATATCTGAGGGACCACTACTAGTAGGTGGCACAACGGAGATGACGTTGGACCTAAATCTTGCAAGCAGAGGATGCAAAGCATGCAGCGGCAAAATCTTGCAAGGAATGGACAATGGAATGTTGCAAAAGGCGCAACGACGGTTTTGCAAAGAAAGGAGCTCAGGTCTTGCAAGCGAGGTTGGATCTGAGTCTTGCAAGTGGAGGACACAAGTGTTGCAAACCATGCACCAGCGAAATCCTGCAAGGAACAAAGTCCGGTCAATTGAATATTGCAAACGGCGCGGTTTTGCAAATGAGGGATGTCTTGCAAGCGAGGGAGCAGTGGAGTTAATGCAAAATGTGCAGCGGGATCTAGCTCAGCAAGTCCTAGTACTGCAAAACGTGGAGTACATAAAAGCTTGCAAGTACTACAGTACGGAGGAACTACTACATATATATAGTACATTGCAAGATCAATGGTCATCGTTCATGACTGTTGGTCCTGCAATAAATACATATGATAACTACTGTAATGTCCTGCAGGATACTTCCAGTATAGCCTGTGCTTGACCTGATCCCAGTATTTGGCTCCTTGCTTACTCTCGCTAGCATGTTGTTTCAGGATCGCATTGGTAACATCAGACATGACCGCCGCAGAGTGAGGGTTCTTGCTCCCATCCAAAATAGTCGCCGAGTACCTGGTTACCATAGATTCCATTAGTATATTTTTACAGTGAGCGAATGTAGGACATACCTTGCGATGAAATGCCAAACGTCTTGGATCGAATCGCTCTGGGAAAACATGGCAGTGATCGCACTCTGGATTGCACAACAATTGTCGCTGACGAACATCTCTGGTAAGGGTCGGCCGAGAAGCTGAGTGCGACAACAGAGTCCCATGAGAACCTCTCAGATTTCTGCATTGGCCTTCGTCTGACAGAAGCGCTGTTGAACAAAGGGTTCATCAGTCAGACAGCAAGTAAATCGGTGTGGGACATACCCAGGCAATGATTTCACTCTCTTCGTTGATCACACTCAGGACCCCTCCCTTGAGATACTTTGCTCGTTGACAGTCCCTGTCAGATACAGTAGCTTTGTTAGAAATCTTGAACGTGCTGTCAAGAGAGCCACAGATCGCTGTAATCGCACGATGAGCGGCTCACGACGATGCGTGTGCAAGGAACCATTGTACTAACCTGTCAACGACTTCATGTAAGACTGGGACTCGACCTCCCTTGCGCGTGCAGTGAATTCGAGATAGACTTCCGTGATGACGTCTGCTGAGATGCAGCGTGCATTGTATCCAAGTGGGTCATCGAACTTCGAGAACGTTTGAAGGCCTTTGCAATCGGCACCAAAGAACGAGGCCACCGTCCTGGGTTTCTTCAACATTTGGTCCATTCGGTCCAAGTACTTGAGCATCCGGCGGTGGTACTCCAGTAGGTGGAGCTCTAGCGCAACATTGTAAGCCAAAACGAGCCTGGGAATGCAAGCGACACTTACGCTTGACTTGCTCCGCTAGGCCACCGGACGTCGAAGAGGGCCGCAGTTCGACGATGAGATCGAATAGCTCTCGTGTCAGTCCACAGCGGTGGAGGAAAATGGGTATGCCTCCTGGCATACACGAGGTCAGTACCCATGATCACAATCCAATATTGGTGTGGCACCGCTTACGTGGAATTCTCCAGTGTTCCCACTGCCTCCAATAAGTGCAGCTTGTCGTCGCGCAGCAATAGCTTGACGACTGTGCGCTGCTGGCCTCAACTTGCAGCACATCCAAAGGTGCGTTTGAGTCGCTTCGGTCATTTGTTTCGTTTTGCTCACCCAAACTCGAAGTCTTCGGGTTTTTCAGGTCCGCATTGCGCTTCTGCAGCTTACACGTGTTGCATCGCAACTGCAAGCCCAGTGCGACCTCGTCTTGAAGAATACCGTGAAGTTCTCGGGCGCCAGTACCTGTCCATCCCTCCCAGGTGACATCTGTGGAGGACTGACACTGGGGACAACAGGCGAGTTCCGGATAATAGAATGGGTGGATGATATTGACTGGCTTCAGATACTGTACCTCCGGGCTGACATCGTACAATCCCGACCGCTTCTGGATGTGCAAGTACGTTGGCGGGATGAATCGCGGGCCAAGGAGAGGGATGTCCGGGCTCAGCTTGGCGGGCACATCGCCCTTCTTGCGTGGCCGCGTCTTGTCCCAGACAAAGCTGACGTATTCGACTACTTGTGCCTCCCATTCAAGCTGGCACCGTGGTCGAGGACTCTTCCTGGATTCAGGAAGGTTGTCCCACACATCCGCTCGCCGCTTCACCTGCAGGTCGTCAGCGCGTGCCTGTCAGTTCAGCGGACTAGACGCTATGTTCGAGCTTACCGAGTTCGTCCATTTGGCATGGAACGTTCCGCGGTCCTTGGGCATGACGAGCGACGTGTTTCGAAGGAGTGAAGTGACTATTTGTGGTTCGAAAATTGACATGGCGGGCCAGGAAGGAACACAACTCGGAGGGGGCTCAGGGGTTGGGTCCTACTGTCCTGTACTTGAGCCTGAGTAATTTCTAGTGTTTTATACGCTCTATAACACTCCTTAACCTTGCACACTGGCACACCACAACTTCGAGTTATTGCCGTCCCGCACTATACTCGACTCGCGCACTCTCGTCATTTTGGTACGTAAAAAACTCTAATGCCTGACACCAGTGTGGGCTATCCGAGTCATGATGCTGAATCACACCACAGCATAATCAAGAACCCACACAGATGGCCGAGGCGAGCTCCACTGCAGCCGCACGGAGTGACGAGTTGGCCGCAGTCCGACCAAGTCCATTTGACGACAACAAGACACAATCAGCACCGGATCACTGGCACGGCACAACGACAAGGTACAACCGCCGTGATAGTGATGTCATTGACCTTACAGTGGACGAAGACCTCGGGCAGTCACGTTCAGTCTCACAGGAATTAGCCCAACCACTCGCCGACTTGGAGAGCAGAGTCAGACACCCAACGTGCGTCTTCAACACATTCGGAGTCCAGTCGGCGTCTCATTGCGCGACTGATCACCACCGGTACCCGTCACGGTTCACCGGCACCAGTGACCGGATTGATATCGGGTCACCCAGTGACGATGAATCTGCGTGCGGGCCAGTTCATCACGCCGATATCGCTGTCACTTCACGTGTTGGACTCCATGCGATGCTGAAGCGCATCGGAAAGAATCATGGATTCCATACTCGAATTGTCAATAGGGTATACAGGGAGTCCAACAGCCTACAAGATACTGACGAAATATTACACACAATGCGAGAAGCGGCGCGGGAACGAGGAGACCACGAGATTCAGCGTAGGTCAAAGAGGAGGGAGGAGCTCTGATTCGAAGACGTAGTAAACCTTTCGTATCTGTAATGTACTTCATCTCCGTGTATTTACTACATGCAACGGGGTGCATCAAGTGTCAGTATAACGGCAAACTAAAGAACCAGGCACTCACCTGCTCCCGTAGATATTTGGTACAACAATACCCACTTGCAGCTCACCCCTTGGGTGGTTTCGGCGGCTTCCGGGTGACGACCCCTTCGAGGGCTTCTCGGCTCGCCTCCCGGCTCGCCCCCCTGCGCATGACCAATCTGCCACACAAGGAAAGACCTTGCAAGCAAGGTAATAAACATCAATCAATCATGGTTACCTCCGTGGCCCCCGACGCGAATTCATCGTTTGAAACTTGTTTGACAGAAACACCCTCATAGACACGCTTTACCAGCCCGAGTTATGGGGAAAGTGACCGTGTATTGTATTGTGGGTCCA
>JBBPRK010000940.1:0-16310 GCA_038093075.1 Boletus patriciae
GTCAAAGATTACGTCGCTAGATGCGACACATGCCAAAGATTCAAGGGATCTAATCAGGCCCCAGCAGGCCTCCTCCAACCACTCCCTATTCCGAATACCCTGTGGGAACACATATCAGCCGATTTCATTATGGATCTTCCCCTTTCCCACCGCTACGACTCGATCTTGATGGTCGTTGATCGCTTGTACAAAAACATGTTCGGCCCTGGACACAGCAAAGTTGTTCTTGGCAAACATATGGAAGCATCATGGCCTTCCACGTTCTATCACATCAGACCGAGGCCCGCAGTTCGCAGCACAAGTTATGCAGGAGCTTAACAAGGCCCTCGGTATCACCACAAAATTATCGACATCCTTTCATCCACAGACAGATGGACAGACAGAGATCGTCAATAGGGAGATTGGGAAGTTTTTACGAATCTACTGCTTTGAGAAGCAAGATTCCTGGTTTGCCTGGCTGCCAATCGCCCAGTTCTCCATTAATACAAAGAAACATGCTTCAACCAAGAAGTCACCCTTTGACGTGACATGGTCATATCTTCCTCAAATGGGAATTGAACCCATTAGTTTGGACAGGGCCCCAGTGGCTCAGAAGTTCGCATCGGAAATGGAAGATGTAATAGAAAGCGTCAAAGAAAATATGAAACAGGCACAAGACCAAATGAAGGTCAACACCGATAAAAGCCGCTTGGCAGCGCCCGAGTACACCATCGGCCAGCAAGTCTGGCTATCAACAGAAAACTTACGTTTGACACGTGCCTCTCGCAAGCTATCCAAGCGATGGCTTGGCCCGTACACAATCATCGGTTTGGCAGGACCTAACACCGTTGAATTAAAATTACCAAAATCGATGCAAATCCACCCAGTAGTAAATGTCTCACGGGTTAAACCTTACCGTGACTGCCTGGAGGGGCAACCCTCGCACCGGCCGGGACCCGTCAATGTCACTGAAGACAGAGACAACGAATGGGAGGTGGACCGGATCATCAATTCACGATATAAAAATACAAAGCTAGAATTCCTCGTACATTGGAAGGGCTATGATGACACAGATCGTACCTGGGAACCTAAAACTAACCTCAGCAATGCAAAAAAAGCATTGAATGACTTCTACCACACTAACCCCGTGGCACCCAGGGCCATTTCAATCCCACCAGATGATTTCTTATTACTTTTCCAAAAGAGGCCAGAGCCTTTTACAAGTCTTCACCCCAAGCAAATCCCTTTTGATCACCTGGAAGTCGATCTTTAGAGAGGGGGTAGTGTTACAGCTCAGTATGCCTAACATCGTTTCAATGGACTTAGTTGTTTTTCTTTCTTTCCTTTATCTTATCAGATTAACTTATGACAGCCACGCTGTCCCTATGCTTCTCTTTTCTTTTCACATTATGCCTCATGCACTTCTCACTCTCTTCATCTCCGTGCAGTGCATGGCTATGCTTCATTTCTATTCTTCCATTCTGCCACCACCGCGTGGTTGCATCATGTTCCTCTTCCATTTCATGGCCGTGCTTGATACATGCTTCTACCTCATGCCACTAGAGTCCGGAATATTCTAGAACAGTCATTGGTAGATCCAATACAAATATGTACAAACATCATGTAGTAGTATATAAGGGCGCAAGTCCCAGCCAGAGAACTCCAGTTTAGTTCTCTTGGTTTTTCCCCTATCAACCAGTGAGATCACCTCCACAACCAATTGCTAGCGCTCTTGGTGCGTACTTGACTTCTTCGATTCCCTAGAGTACCAGTTGACGCTGGTTACCATTGGGTTGTTTCAATCATCTCCTCTGTGAAACGAACTCAAGTATCTCACCACACAAGATATTTGGTTAGTGTTACGATTGCTTCTTTTCTTTGCTATGCTTCATTCCCTTTTCTCTGACTTCCCCACGCCGTTCTTCTCTATTACTGGAAGGGGATACTTATCGCTTTTGTCCTCACATCGCCTCGGACTCTTATCTCCACTGATCGGTTCTCTCACGCCGGTTACATAGTCCCTCTTACTCATCGGTTTCCATCGCCTTCTCCCTTGTTCCGTGCTGACGCGTCCCTCTGACTAGGGCAGGCGTTACTTGGTCCGTGCACATTCTTTCTTTCTATATAAACCGTAGTACTTTCTGTATTACCTCTCTAACTTTGACCTACTCAATACCTCCTCGAATATACCAAGGTCATTGCTCCTTGCCTCGGATCTCTCTTAGTCCTCATTGTACTATTGAGTCGACGCTCCTCAGAAACCCTTGAACCTCCGGCGTCCATCTTGACGCTCGAACCCCCTAAAGAACGATTCTTAGGGCGATTTCACGATCAATCGAGTCTACGTTTGTACCTACCCGGTCCAAGTGTAACAGTTAGTGAGCTCTCTCACTAACGTCACTTCCTACTGCCGCTCCTCTAGAGAATAGGTGCTCCATTCTCTTTAGGTTATGAGCCCTGAACATTGGTCTTTTGGACGTCGTTGCTTTTGAAATTGCTCCGTGCCTTTTCGAAAGACTGTTTACTGTCTTCGTGATATAAACAGAATTATCCTCTCTTTGTGATTGGATAAGATGCCATCAATCTTCTCAGGCTCGAATATCTTGATGGTTTTGAGTAATGCAGTTTTCTATTTGTGTTTGACTCTTCTTGCGATCGTTGGGTCAGTTAC
The DNA here is from genome assembly GCA_038093075.1 of Boletus patriciae. Lineage (NCBI taxonomy): Eukaryota > Fungi > Basidiomycota > Agaricomycetes > Boletales > Boletaceae > Boletus > Boletus patriciae. Next base: position 2,651 of record JBBPRK010000940.1, read on the forward strand.
ACTTGGACATCCTAGTTATACCAGATCCTTCGTTCTGATCTTTATTGGTCAAACTTATATTGTTTTCATTCGGTATATGACTGATGAGAATCGTTGTCATATTGGTGTTCAAATACGGACTACTAACGCGCTTCACACCGTGGCCTACCAGGTGATCCCCATTATCCTTAATAGGAACTTTTACAATCCAAACGAACTTCCTCCGGATTACCGAGTAAGTCATCATGATTTGTATATTGGGGATATTCTTTTCAATCCACATCCTCCTGCTATTGGTCAACCAACTGCAGATGAGGATGAGGTACTTTGCGCTCCTCCCCGTATCCTGAACACTATCCTCCAGTAAATCCCTTAAGGGGACAACCAAATGGACAACAAGCAATGAGGCCTGCACCATTTGGATTACCAAATGGTCATAGAGGTCATCGTCCTGGCAGAATCTCTGATGCAGAAGTTAACAGTGTCCTCTCTCAAGTCTTATATCCTGAGATCATCCTCGGAGATACGAGAGATGAACCAATTGGTTCTGGACCATCTCAAGGAAACCTCGATACTGTTAACCGCTCTGAGACAAGGACTAACCCTTCGCCAAGGTTACGACAATCACGTCAAAATGAACATCATCCACAGTTTGCACGATGTCAACCGTCTGGAGTTCAATCACTGGATCCTCCAAGACAGGCCGCTGCCCGTGCAGCAGAGACACGATCCGTGGTGGAATGTCTTCCACAATGCCCACTATGAGGTAACCAACCCCGAGTACACAGGCTGACATGCAACTGTGCACTATGTCGACCCACAGGATCTCGGACTTCCCGAGCGACCTGATGGCAAGGCCCTTCTCCTCTACACTTACGAGGGAGAAGAATTGTGTTCGGTGTTAGAAGGAAACAGTTTTTGTTTTCCGGGTTTGGACTCATGAGATTGTTATATTCATTTCCAAGGCGACGAGATTCTTTCTGGGGAACAACAGAGACATGGAGTTTATTTTACTCTTTTCCCACACGCTGATGCACTAGATGACATGGAAACCATGTTAGTACCAAACGTCGACTCTGAGAACTTTTCCTACGAGTACATTGACGCATGGCAGCAATGCCAATGGTACAATCCCTTATGGGACGTTCCTCGGATCTCCAAATGGAACAAGTGCATAGATCAGATGTGGAGGTCCGCTTTTCACAAACGTATGGACCCTTATCTTGCTATTTTGAAACAGCACACCAAAGATCCTCTCCTTGAAACGATCATCGAACTTGAGCAACAGCTCAACGAAATAGTAAAGTCCACTACTGACTTTTCCACTGATATCGATGCCCTTTTGGCAGAGGCATCCAAATCTGCGGTGGCTGGCCCTTCTCAGAAGCGGCCTAGACGAGAGGAAAGAGAGGAAGGACAAATCTTGGGAATGGGAAACCCTGACCAAGACCGTCCCTCACCTCCTCACCGAAAACGTACCCGCAGAGTGGCCCCTGCTGGCATTGTTAGGAAGTCAGTACGCATGCGACATACCGCTATCCCTCGTGGCGCTGCACCTCCATTGGTTTCAAAAATTTTATGACTTGAGTTGTGCTACTGATTTCATTTGTCTTCCTTATCTCAGTTGTACTTTTCCGGGTTTTGATCAACACGGTGTTTACATCGAAAACCCACATTATTTCAATGAACTTCTATTCCTTGAAATGGAAGAGTATATCGAGAAGGAAAGTGTCTTTACCACATATTGCGACACATCTGGTATCCAGAGTGAAACAAGCGAATATGAAACTAACACATCTACTTCACAAAATGACTCAGATAGCGATGAGGAATCTCCATCTTATGCCCCGCCTTCATCTCATATTACTCCTCTTGGTTTCTTTACGGCTACCAGTGCAAACCTGGCAGTTACCGATCTTATTATTCTTGGCTTTCTTTAGATTTTGAAACATGTCTACTACCAAAGACTCTGGTTCTGGTAGTCTCGCTGGCAAAATCCTCGTTCTCAAAGGCACATCCAACTACCATGCTTGGTTGGAATCCATCCAATCCTTTTTGATGACGCTCAAAGTATGGCATATTGTGGACGGAACGTCCAAATACCCTGCTACCGGTACTGATGAAGTCAAAAACACCTGGTTCGACTCAGACTACCAGGCACTTGGTGTTATTTCACTTCATATCAAAAAAAACCTTCATACCAGCGTCGCAAAAACTTATAACACTGCGTTTGATTCCCTTTCTCATACTACTCTGGCAAATCTTGCTAAACTTTATGCCACGTCCGGACCAACCGGACAGTTTCACCTCTTTAGGGAAATCGTGAACTGGTGCTTGGGGGGGGGAGATGTTTTGGCTGAAGTTGCTCATCTTATCGACCTGTTTGCTCGACTCAAGGGCGCAGGATTGGACCTCCCAAACAACCTTTGTGCCATGTTAATCTGCACTGGACTTGGTGATGCCTATTCAAGCCTCGTTACAACCACCATTCATACGATTGGTACGGCTGATTTCACTCCTGACAAGATCCTTCCTATGATCCTTGCCGAGTCGCAACGACAAGGCACTTCCCTAGCCAACCGCATTTCTTCAAACAAAGCCAAAACCATTAAAAAGGCTAGTTCCGAGCATTGTAAAATCTGTTGTGGGACTTCCCACAAAACAGAGAACTGTTGGAAACTTACTGGGAAACCCGGAAGTACTGGAAATTCTGGTAACCAGAATAAACAGAACCAACAGAAAACACAACAGAACACTGGCAACCAGAGTTCTGGAGGGGATAATAAGAAGAAAGGCAAAGGCCACGGTAAAGGCAAAGGAAAGGGCAAAGGAAAAGCCAACGAAACTCATATTGCCAATGAGGCCATGATTCTGGACAAACCAGACATTGGTGATAACAATTCAGATGTCATAATCAAGATGGATGGTTTACCATCCATCTCCTCATTCTTCCTTGGTAAACCAGGAGAATCGTCAACCGCAAGGATCGACGATGAGGAGATACTTGATTGGGGTGATAACAACGATGGCATGGAAAGCGCTTTCATGGCACAGCCAAACACATCTTTTCGCAGAATGTCCTTTTGAATCGGTCTACCAAGAAAGGACATACACGACGACCCAAGGTAGACAAACGTGGTGAACATTTTTATGGGAATTATGATCGTAACGCTGATGGCACGTGGAAACGTGGCCTGGCATCTGGAATGGTATCATGGAATTCCAATGTACCGTTCGATGATACAACTGGCTATGTAGACAAAACGTACTTTGATAGTGAAAATGGATACTCTTCTTGCTATGCAGTGACTGACTATCAACACAAGGACAAATGGATGGTGGATTCTGGATGTACTGATCACCTATCACCATTCCTTGATGATTTTGTTTCAAAAGAAGATCGCGAAAGAAAATGTAAGACTGCTAATGGAACAATGCCTATATACATATGGACCAGGAACAGTTTTATTCAAACACAATAATGGGGAACACGATATAACTCTTATCCTTGATGGAGTTTATTACGCACCCCACATATCGCATCGTCTCCTTTCTGTCACTGCCCTAACTAAAAAGGGTTTTAGGTGTACAATTGGAGATAAAACTCAAATCTGGGACGAAACTGGCACTCTAATAATTACGGCTGCATAGCTGAATTCATCAGATAGATTACACTGGTTTTCATCGTCACCGATGCAACCAGATAGTAAAGCTTCCAGTATACAAAGGGATGATAACTATCTCTTGTGGCATGGATGCATGGGTCACTGCTCACGCAACGCTCTCCGTCATGCTTTCAATCATGTTTCAGGCATACCGAAACTTGATATCCCTCCCACTCTGCGACCTTGTCGTGGATGTTCTCTTGGCAAAGCCACTGAACGACCATTCCCACCCTCTGGTTCCCGGGGGGTAACACCACTTGGATTGGTTCATACTGATCTTTGTGAATTTCCGGTGCAATCTCGCACCAGACATATTTGGATGATGACCTTTTTAGATGACTTTTCAGGCTATGGCAGTATTGTCTGCCTGAAACGTAAGTCAGATGCGGCTACCGCTTTCCGCAATTGATTTGTCTGGGCCGAGAAGGCCTCTGGAAACAAATTGTTGAAACTGCGTTCAGACTGTGGAGGGGAATATATAAGTTCTGACCTATGGAACTCCCTTTCTGAAAATGGTGTTGAACATCAGATGACAGTCCCACACACACCTCAACAAAATGGTAGAGCTGAACGTTTCAATCGTACGCTTTTAGAGAAATCTGAAGCAATGCGACAACATGCATGTTTACCGCCATTCTTTTGGCAGGATGCAGTTGAAACCAGCCTTCACATTTATAACAGACAACCAATATGTCATCATAATTGGTTTACTCCAATACAACTATGGAATGGTATGAAACCAGATATTTCATACTTCTGCACTTTTGGTTGTCAGGCGTATGTTTTCATACCCAAAGACAAGCGACCTAACAAACTTGCTCCAAAGACAAGCGACCTAACAAACTTGCTCCAAAGTCTGAAGATATGATCTTCATTGGCTATGAACCTGGAACAAAAGGATATCACTTCTGGTCTCGAACTAGAAGAACAATTGTTATTTCTTCTACCACCACATTCGATGAGTTTAACTTCCCAAATTGTCCTAGAGAGAAACAACCTGACAAACCACCTCCCAAAAATCGATCTCCAGAAACTAACAACCAAGGGAATATAAATCAAGGAGGAGACGATGGTCTACAACCTCCTGATAATAATCAACCTAATCATCCTCCACCTCGAAGACCTGACCAAGGTTTACCAGGATCACATACCGAAGAAAGTGATGATGATCTTTACGGTCCACCAAGACCATCCAAACAGACAGACAGCGAATCGACAGGAGAGAAAAGACAGTATCCTCCTGCTCCTGTACCACCTCGAGTTCCCATTCCACCTCGACCTAATTTCCCTCAACCACCAAGACGTACAAATCCATTTACAAGTTACCAAAAGGATCATCCTAGAGCTCCTATGGAACCTTGAGTTCGTCCTATCAGAACTATCAAACCTGTTATTCAAAAAGATTCGATATATGGGAATCAGACACCAACCCAAATCGAACAACAGATTAGGACAGAACAAGATTTCGTACGAAAGGTACTTAGACAGGGATACCAGGAACAACCAGATCCCATTCCATCGCAATCTACAGATCCTAGATCTGAAGAAAGAGATATTCCCACGCTGGGAAACTCAAGCGAGGAGGAGTCTAATCGTATGGCTGAGAAGGTCGAATTGTCTTCTTTATTCATATCTGAATTATTGGCTCATGCTATAGAATCTTTGGATATACTGAAATTCTTTCATGACATTAAAAAGATGCCAAAAGAAGATCAAAAAGATTGGGAAAAGGTCTGTGATGACGAAATGAAATCACTTGCTGATCAAAAGGTTTGGAAATTGGTTGATTTACCCCAAGGTCGAAAAACTGTAAAATGTCGATGGGTTTTTGTTGCAAAGTCCGATGGACACAAAAAAGCACGCTTGGTAGCCAAGGGCTTTACTCAAGTCTACGGAATTGATTTCGAGGAAACCTTCTCACTGGTTGCTCGGTTTGAAACTGTACGTATTCTACTTGCACTAGCTGCACTTGAGGATTGAGATATTGAGTCACTCAATGTCAAAACCGCATACCTCTATGGCGAGTTAGATTAAGAGATATACATGGATCAACCTGAAGGTTATATTAAAAAGGGTCAAGAGAGAAAGGTTTGTCAATTGCTAAAAAGTCTTTATGGACTTAAGCAATCAGCACTTCAATGGAATAAAGAGCTCCATAGGTCTCTTCTTGATTTAGGGTTTACCCATACATGATCAGATGCCGGTGTGTATTTCAAATTTGATGGAACTGACATAACTTTAGTCATTGTCTATGTCGACAATGTACTCTTCATGGGATCAAATCCGAAACTCATGAAAGGAGAAAAAGGAAAATTCATGAAGGTTTGGGAATCTAGAGATCTAGGCGAAGCCAAGGAATACCTAGGCATGCACATTACCCATGATTGAAAGAAAAGGACATTAACCCTAGACCAATGTGTCTATGCGGAAAAAGTCCTCAAACGATTCAGAATGCAAAATGCCAAACCAGCTCGGACTCCACTTCCGACTGGTTATAACCCAAAGATCTCCAATATCGAGGCAACCTCTGATATACGTTCCCAATATCAATCGGTAATTGGATCCTTGCTCTACATTATGCTTGGAACTCGACCAGACATTGCCTATGCGGTTATCCATATGTCACAATTCTGTGCTAATCCTTCACAAGAACACCTAAGTTGGGCACTTTATATCATACGATATCTTGAATCAACCAAGAATCTAGCTTTACGTTATGATGGTGCAAACCACGATGGTTTCTTAGGATATACAGATAGTGATTGGGCAGCCAATCCAGATGATAGGAAATCCATCACTGGATATGTCTTATTCCTTGCTAACTCTCCTGTTTCATGGTTAACCAGACAACAGAAGACTGTAGCTTTATCATCCACAGAAGCTGAATATATGGCAATGTCAGACACAACTCAACAGATTTCTTGGATCAAGTCACTCCTAGGCGAGATTCATTTCTCGATTCCGAAAGTTCCACTTTATTGTGATAACCAGGGAGCGATCTTTCTTGCCACTAATCCTGCCCAGGAACAGCATTTTAAACACATTGGAATACACTATCACTATATCCGTGAATGTGTGGAAGGAGATAAAATTGATCTCTTTTATATTCCAACTGGAGAACAGATCGCTGATATTTTCACCAAGAATCTATCTCCTGTCAAGTTTGAAGATATACGTCAAGGCCTTCATATGATTTCCTATTCACCATAATCTCAAGGAGGAGTATTGAGAATTATATAAGATGATAAGTCTAACCCATTCTATTTCTGCTCTTCTATTACAGCCGGGTCTAGACGTCTTATATAATATGACATCATTATGGTCTAGGTTCTTATCACACTATCTATGACATTATAGATAGCTATTCTAGGGAGCCTATAGCGTAACTCCCTCTTATCTCTTATCATAGTCACATGACATGATATTAGAGTTTGTGTCAATACGTACAAACAGTACTTAGACACTATAAAGGAGTGGACTAGCCCTCCTTCAATCTTTACCTCATTCCACTATCATCTCCTCTGTGAAACAAACTCAAGTATCTCACCACACAAGATATTTGGTTAGTGAGCTCTCTCATTAACATCACTTCCTACTGCCGCTCCTCTAGAGAATAGGTGCTCCATTCTCTTTAGGGAGTCAATGAACAAGCTGTGCGCTTCATATGCCTTCTTTATTTAAGATCGCCCATTGTTGTGTGATATAGATCAGTGCACAGGTTCCATCACCTCGTGTTGTTCATGCAGGCCGCTTGGACCCACACCAAGACAACATGCATAGGAAAGCCTACAGTTTTTCACCCATGCCATGATGCAGCCGCATTCATTGCCCGAATCGTATGTCATCAACGCCATCCCCGTTGCATCAGGGACGTCCCCAAGATTGATGTCAATCTATCGACCCTCACACCATTGTCTCCCGAGGTCATAGGTGCGTTTTCTTTTGTCACTTCAACGGCAAATGCGTAATCATAGGCAATGATCAGCAATCACCTCGAGTAGGCAGACCAAGTGCATGCTTTTGATGACGATGTTGACCAGCGCTCGTTCTGCCGGTGTGCTTCTATGTTCGATCAGCCATCATCTACGTTTTAGGCGAGCCATTATGTACCATAATGGTGACCCAATTTAGCTAGTGCATTAAAATAGTTTTTTGAGATCAGGAGAGGTTACGGGGTCCCGTAAGGTGGTAGCCACAAGATTATCAGCTGACGGAGTTCTGATTGTGCAATCTTATCTACCATTACATATCAACTGATAACCCGATCATCTCCTCACCACGAGCGTTAGTCTCGGATCCATCCATAGTCGGGGACTGACGGGCGGAGTTTAAAAATCAATATGCAGAGACGTCCCCACTACGTCTGGTGCATTTCGTATGGCGAACCCCCCATGCGTCATGTGTCACACGTAGTCACAGGCACAAATTGACAAATTAGGCAACTATTGTAGTTACTCTCAAATCTAATCACTGCGTGCACTCGCCCGACATCGTTCTCAGACCAAAACAATGGCGTTAGAGATGGACGCTGATTTTTGGGCTTCTCTTCTCACACGTGATGACGATGACGACGATCTCGACTCCAATAACGGCCCCGAAAACAAACCATCCCGTCCACCAGTCGACCGGTTGCACTCGCAGCCCGATCCCTCCTCAACAAGCATTGGCCACGCTGACCCGGCCGACAGCCCCACCAAAGTGATGACCATGCTCGTCAAGGACGTTCTTGCATATCTCGCCGGGAAGGGACTTACCCTCGCCAAGTTTCTCCACTGCATTAGCTGGGGAGACTCAGCATGTGTCGCAGACACCCAGATTCGTGCTGCGCGCACAGCACTCATGAATAGTACTGAGCTGCCCCTCATTCTCCATAACTGGTGGAAGCCCCCTCAATCGACCACCTCTCGCAAGTCACGCTCCAAGGCTGCCCATCCTGCCATGGAAGTTTTCGCATCCAAGTGTCATTCTGAGACACTCGAAGATGAATTAGAAGCTGTCTCTGCATTGTTCAAGACTCTGGATGACGTGTCGGAGGAGTTTTTCACTGGCACGTTTTTCGAGCATCTCGCAATCAAGATTCAAGAGCTCGCACCTTCACTCTGGTCTGTCATGCAACAATTGATGTATACCGAGAAGCAGGTGCGACGAAACACCTCCAAAAATCCTAACAAGGTAAAATCTGTTGTCTTCTTCTTTGGCTATTACCTGGCAGCTAACCCCGAGGTAGGTCATTCTAATGATAATCTCAATGCTCTGCTATACGCACTCCCATCACGCCAATCACTTGCAGAAGCTATTTGCAGTGTATCTCAAGTTCCGTGGGCTCTCAGCGAAAGCCTTTGATACCCTGCATGCACTTGCGATTGTAATGAGTCATAAGTGGACAGCCAATCATGTGGGAAAGCTGTCTGCAGCCTCAATGAAGGAAGTTAAAGAGATGATGGCCCTCTTTCCATGGCTTGTCTCATATGACAATATCAACATTCCATTCCAGGTCTTCTCCCAGTGACTGGATAACAAGGACATCTTCAGTAGTGGTGTTGCTGTGACAGTCTATATCAAACATCAAGTGATACAGCTCACTCCAAACATCAACAAGGATTTGCAAGAGCTCCGAGCATTAGGAATGAAGAATCCCATCACACCTGAAGAGATATTCAACATTGATCATGCTGCTTATCCTCGCATTCATCGCCAAGCAATCTATCAGGTGCTACATGTTGTTCTCCACTCCCCAGAATTTCAACTACAGACCTACCAGCACCATGACAGCCCTTTGCTCCTGCCCCCACCACCTATCATTGCTCTACCATATGGCCGTGATCACATCACCCTCCAGTACATCATTGGATCTATCAATATTCCAGAAGCCAGCTATGCGGACAATGAATGTGTACTCAATGAGATCTTAAGCTTGCTTGATCTCATTGAATCTCCTGAAGGGGAACGTCACCTGGCCAGTGACAAGCTTATTGCATGGCTTGGTGATCAGCTCACAATAGACCATCTTCGAGGGCTCTTCAAGTACCGATCACAGGACATCAATTCATTTGATCAGCTTGATTGGATGATTCTGATGTTTGGGTGGTTACATTTACAGATGGCCTTTGCCAACTCTCTGCACTCACAGTACCTGGGGACATCAGCTGGCAGGGGACTAAGTCAAGCTTTCAACTTGCTTGGACGAAAGGGACTCACAACAATCTCCACCAGGGGACCATTTCATCACCATCTTGAGGAGATACTCTATCATGTTGCTGAAGCTCATATTCGGCTTGACTGGCTGGCAGTAGCAGGCATTTCAGATCTCTCTGAACTCCATGAATGCTCTGCAGAGCAACTTATTCAGCTGGCAGAGAAGGTGGTTAATGAACATGCGTCAAGTGAGGCCATGGAAGAAATTGATGCTCAACCTAAAGATGAGCAAGATGAGGTAAAACGTCAAACTATCCTTTGGACCAGGGATGTCCTCCATTATATTATTCTTGACAATGCTATCAAGCATGGCAATGTTGGGTTAATGGAGGATATGCTTCCAACATTGCTGTTCCGATTCACTGGGGGACGCAATTCCAAATATGCGATTGAGGTGCTGGAACTCCTTCAAGGTTTGCATAAAGAGTGGCCTGCTTCTGTTTGGTATGTCAGACCCAGTCTCCATCTCAATATCTTATTAACTTGAACACTGAAAAGTGACTTTGTATGACAGCATTGCTGGCTCGTAAACTTCGAGGGGAAGCCTGATTCCTTTCTTCCTATTGACATGGCACAGGAGCATAACATTAAAGATATCAAGGTATATTGTTTGGCAACTGGACAAAGAGATGGTCTGATGTTCTCCCATGGAGGTGACATATAGATCCGAAGGCCCCAATGTCCAGTGGGAGTATTTCAAGAAACTACATCCCGCCATTCGAATTATCCGAGAACTCGGGAAACATATGGAGAAAGAGTTCAATACCCAAACGAGAGGCAAGAAACACGGAGTACCAAAGAAGGAGACGGATATCAAGCTGCTCGAGGCCACATACCAAGAGGCCGAGTTACATGACTACATTACCGGGCAGCAACTGCAAGGTTCAAAGCGAGATAGGGTACCAGATCTGATCATGACAGGGGCCGTAAAACTCCATTCAGGTCATTCAATGGAGAGGTGGAAAAAGGGACGTACTTTCGCACGATCACAAGAAGAGGACTACGAGATTTTTAGTGATACTGAAGAGTAAGATACAGACAGACACATACAGACAGTGAATATCAATTCAGGATTGATGTCCGAATGCAGGTTAGTTGCGGCGATCAGCTGCGATCGCAGCGTCAGTGGGAACCATGATGTTGCAACACCCGTCGGGCATGATGGGCTGCTGGGAGGATACAACGTACCCACGATCAGCTGCGATCGCTGCATCAGTGGGCACCGTGAGGTTGGGATGTCCATCGGGCATGATAGGCTGTTGGGAGGGTACAACGTACCCGGGAGGTGGTCCATAGAAGTTCGGGCCCAAGGGGATGGGAAAAAGATAGCGAGGCAGCTGGAACAAAGGTCTTGACGAGCCTAGGTGTGAGGTACAATCTTCAGAAGACTGCAGATTCGTTAATACAATCAGAGCGCACCCGAAATGAGACTTACATTGAAAACAGACGATCCAATGAGTGGCGCTGACGCTGGTGTGCCGGCGCTGCTCGCTGCCGCCTTTGCCACCTTCTTCGCATTCTTTTTCTCCTCTCGTTCCCTCTCCGCATGTTGGTAGAAGGTGGCATTGGCCGCCTGGAGTATCTTGAGTACTTCGTCACCATGTCTGTCGAGGAAGATCCAGCGCTCTCTGAGAGCGTTGGACATGTCCTGGAGGGTCTGGATCCTGGCGTTCGAAGTGAGGGTGGTGAGTATTGGATCGGGAAGGATGACGACTGAGGTATATGGGCTGGGTGAGTATCATTCAAGCTTGATTTTCGAACGCCATTGGAAGAGGGCGGCGCGTGCTTGTTTTAACTGGTCGGAACGGCGAGTAGCGGGGCCGGTTCTCGCGTTTTTCTGGACTGATTCTTGAGCTGGCGGATTGGCAGGTCGTTCCTGAGGAATGGGAGGGTTGGTGGTGGCCATAGGCCATTTCCCATTGCCGTTGCGTGTCTTTGTTGGGCTGGATTGAGGTGTGAGGTGGGTGTGGCTGTTGGTTGGTGTTTGTGCTCGGCTAACCGCACTCTCGTCTCGTCTCACCTTAGCCACACAGCAGTCACAACAAGCTCCCAGCGGTGCTATAAAGCATGGTAAGTTGTAAGTCTGCTAGTAGTGGGATGATTGCTCAGTGCTCACCCTTTCGAGGACTAGGATTTTTAAAGTAATGATCAGAAATGTCGCGCCGACAAGCGGGCGACTCAATCCATTCTCTCATGCTCGGATCGACAACTTTCGCCCATACCATACCGCCGGCGCCGTCTCGCGTGGCGGATAACTTGTTGACCTCACTACTGCCGCTCGAGTCCGAAGATGAGTCGTTGTTGTCTTCACATAGCTTCCTCCGTTTCTTAGCTAACTTTTGTTTCTGAAACATAGCCTTCTCGACCAGTAAAATCGCTCGCGCCTGCAAGTCGGCGGATCTCCCGGCACGTCCCGCCCGCTGGGTCCACACCTCTAGGGATGACGGTACACTGAACTGCACGACAAGTGCTATATCAGGTATGTCCGCCCCCTGAACGATATCAGCAAGTACGATGAAGTAAAAATGAAGCACTGACCATTCCTGCTGCTTCGGTGGCCACCAGGATCTTGACAAGGCCACGCCGGAACCACTTGAGCGTGTGGTTTTTCAAGCGCATCAACCGTAGTGCGTGAAAAATGTTGACATGGTGAGCGCAGGTACTTGGCAAGCTTTCGCGAAGAAATTTCATGATATCGAGAGTCTTCTGGATGGAATTGGTGAAAACAATTGTTTTCGTCAGGTCGTCAGGAGATGCAACTCCCTCGACAACTAATTCAAGCAGGGCCTCATAGTCGGAGGCATTTTTCATCTGGATGACAGATGGTGTGATGTTGGGTTGATCGTTTCCCAGGTTGACAAAGTAGAATTTTTTAGAGCTAATCTGCAACTTATCCTGCACCTCGTGCAGAGCTGCAGCAGCAAGTGTGGCAGATGTTGCCAAAATGGGTATGGTGGTTGGAACATATGAGCGAAGCTGACCTAGTTTGCTGTAGGTCGTTCGAAAGTCTCCTTCCCACTGCGATATGCAATGAGCTTCATCAATAACAAGTGCGACGAGGTTTTTCGTGAAGCTTGCCATCTTCAATAGACTCCGAAACCCTTCATGCTTGAGACACATCTTGGGACCTATCAATATTGCCTGGTATTTATGATTCTCGAGATCCTAGGCATGTTGTTAATGAGTTATTTGGCCACGAATGGGTGGAACTGACTCGTTTAAGCTGTTGGGACCAGGTATCCCCATTGACATCAATTGCCGGTATACCCATCTCACGAAATCTTTGTCACTGACTTATGTATAAGTTCGTGCAGTCTATTGGGCATAGAGGGAATCACCTGGTCTCGTTGAAGGGCCTTTAATGGTGAAATTATTATTATACCCTTAGCTTTGTTCCAAAAGAGGGGCATCACGAAGGGCATTGTTTTGCCTGCTCCGGTCCCTGCAATGACAACACTATCAAGGCCAAGAATCAAAGCTTCTGCAGCATCGAGCTGCCATGGATAAGGTGCCTTGCCACAATGCTCTTGCATTGCCTGTATGAGCTCTGCTCGCACTTTTTGAGAGTCGTAATGACTGTGTGCTGTTGCTTCAGTCCTTGCATGAGAAAGATACTCGTTGGTGCATCCTTCATTGTGCACAAGTGAGGTCATACAGGGGCCACAATGAGAATAGAAGTTGCCGCAGATGCGGAAAGAATGGCAAAAATTGTACTAAAATGGGACACTTCCGTTCACGTGACCAGCGAGTGTGACGCATGGGGGGTTCGCCATACGAAATGGGAAAATTGGTCATACCCAGGGGCAGCGAGCCGGTAGGCG
>JBBPRK010000941.1:0-16300 GCA_038093075.1 Boletus patriciae
ATAGCAAAATGGTCCAAAAGTTGATGTGCGGAGGAGATGGTGTCCTCCGTTTGTTTGTGCTAGACGATAGGGTGAGTTTGAACACACATCTGATAACGAGCACCTACATATACGATTAAAGGGTGTTTGTTCAACATGGTAACACAGAGTGAGAAGAGAGATGGAAAAACAAGGATAACAGTAAAATGACAATAGAAATAAGGAAAAGAAGTGCACGGACTGTGTCACCGTGATCGATTGAATGAGGTACGCGATGTGACGAAGGGCGGGCTAAGCGCGATTACAGTCATCTTTGAAGGATTCTTAAATTAGAAGATCTTGAATGATCTGAAACCCGAAAATCATCACGATGGCGGGACTGGGGTTAGGTAATTCATGGAACAATAATTGGAGAGCGCCTACACGACGAACAAGTCTCAGGAACATACAGACAGACATCAAAAATCTAACTAGAGCACAAAGGTCGCTAGACTAATCTCAAGACGTCAAGGAAAAAGAAAAAACACGGCTATGTTGGCCATCTGGCCAGGGCTGATTATGGAGAAAGGCTAGTGTCCAAAGACAAACCATAATGGGAGTGTATGCAATACTTATAACATCCTTTTCATTCTATAAACCACGACATCCTCGCCGAGCAGACGCTCCGGGCTGGATGATTGTAGGTCAATTAATATGTGCTGATGGGTGGATGAAACGCTCACCGAGGCAAGAGGTGCGCACGACATAAAATGTCATAGGTGACGATCACGAGATGAATGTGATTGAGGGTAGGCCGTGCAGAAAAGATGGAGGATCCGAGCCATTCGGTGTATTCTTCCCTCGAGGGAAAGTGGGGAATGATGATGTCCATGTGGGTGTAGATGAACGAAAAGACGTGATCCCGAGTCGATCGATCCTCCCAAATCAGAAAAGCGAGCACGAAAACACCTTGTCCACAACAGCACCTCTCGTGATAGTCGATCGTGGACTGCGGCTCCCCACAAATGTCGCATACATGCCACCGCCCACCACCAGAGTTGCTTTGGTGCAATGAAGCGTGGAGTCTGACCGAAAAAGATTTATACGGCATTGACGGATGGAGGAGACGCCAAGGACAGCACTCAGGTTCGGTTTGGTGGTAGTCGTGGCTTTCCCAGCTTCCTCCCAGCGGATGGGTTTCGATGATGAGTATGGGATGGCGCTGTCCCAAGAAGTAACAGACTTGGCACATGGTATGGAATTGACTGAAGCAGCGAAGGACGGTGTATGCAAGATTGTTGGTAGTAGAAGGAATTCCTGACAGGTTCTCCGCAGGGATGAAGACGAAGGTATAGAACGAAGTTCCTGGTTGCTCCAGTGACAGAAATGTCACTGCTTTCAGAGACAGCGCTGGGGGAGGACGATGAAGGTGGGGACAAAGGCATTGGGGGACGGAGTAGATGAACGTATGGGGCAAATTCGTGTCCGGGGTTAGGGTGACGATAGACGGAGTCGGAAGATGGGTTGATGACAACCATCGAAGTTTAAAGGAAAGATTGCATATTCATGTGATTCCGGGACACAAATTGCGAAATTCACGGTAGGTTAAACGAGAAGAGAGACAATATCAAGCGGTTAGGTTAGGCAGGCCATTATTGATCAGGTTATCAGAGGACGCCATTAAGACATGAAAAAGGGATGCTCATATAAGGGCGAGGTGCCATACTGCCGATCTTGAAGAAAGCACAACCATGCAGAGCACAATAGTAAATCGTACATGCACAACAGCAAGCAAGATGCCAAGACGTTGCGATGTTCATATAACACTTTGTTGCTACATTGATTGGCGACACTGCGGGTTAGAGTGGTCGAGCTGCCAAAAATGATAAAAACGGTTACAAACCGGTCATCAAAACACTAGTGCGGACCAAGAGTATGATGAATCAGAGTCGTCCGTAGGATGTACCGTGATAAAAGATGATTGTGTCACATTGCGAGGCAAAGGGAAAGGAATACATTGCACACTGGTGCGAAAAAGTAAAAAGAGAAGATGTTACTCACATCACACAAGGAATAACGAGAGGGGATGTATGGTATTGAAAATCGAGTTTACTGTGACACAACGAGAGAACTGAAACACTTGGGCTCGTGTGTTGGATAAAGGGGGACAGGCTACAGTGGTAGAAAGATGATACACACAGATGTTTGTGAAATATGGATGGCACAAAAACAGGCACACCTAAACACGAAAGGTGGACGATGGATCGTGCTTGATGATTGGTGATGATGGGCAACTGAATGACAAGGATGTGATGAACAACGACAAGTTGAAGAGCGGCATTGAATATTGAAAAATATTGAAAGACCGCTTTAACGTAGTTCACTAGGGTTTCCAAATCCATGTGAGATCCGAAATGTCGTAATAAGGGGTGATGGTGAAAAGGTACAGATAAGACATCATCTCGAAGTCACGCACACAAATGGTATCTATCATTTTATGCCGCTCTTCCAGGTCCATGACTTTGAGCTTCTGCTGCAGGAAAATCAAGGCCTATTGGTCCCATGACTTGATAATACGTGCTACGAATACATGTACATGGTAAGGATTAGGCAGAGATGAGCAGGGGTGAAGGAATGACAAGAAGTTGATGGGCTGCGTGAACGAAGGAACACATCCACATGTTAGTTGATATGTATTTCGAATGAAGGAGAGAAGTCGTGCCTTGTGGGAATGTGCTCCCGCAGACCCTTGACGTGCAGGGGCGTTGTGGGAGGGATATGTCCTCATGGAGTCCTCGCCTGGTAGGCCAATCCAAAAATCACGCATAGGCTTTTCCTCTGCCCTCCGCCACTCTGGCAGCTGTTGCTGGTGACGCCAAGTCGAAGATGAAACGGAGAGCCAGGGTCAAACAAAAGAGAGGATGGCGATACATTGGAAGGTACGGGGGGTGCTTCGTACGGAGGAGTGACCTTCAAGTCGAACGAGGTCTTTGTAGGCGACAAATCTGTGGGGGTCAAAAATGCAGATGCCGTCGGACTCGGGGACACATCGGAGGAGCCTGACGATTTTACGGTCTCGCTATTCAAAACGCGAGCAGGTTGTTGAGGGGACGGCACAGGACTCAGAGAGTTGAGATTGGGCGTGCGCAAGAGCTGCTCGACGTTCTATACGACAAGAAAGGTGAGTATATGCACCAAAAATAACGCGAAACCAAACATGCATCGTCATCAAGCTCAGGACTCTGCCAACTTTTCCTGCCATCACCAATGGCACCAATGTGCCCTTTACAGGGTGGGTTGGCGAGTCTGACTGGACTGAAGACCTCTTCACTCTCAAACATTGGATGGAAGCCTCGGAGCCCCCTCTGCGCCTTTTCTGCATCACGGGAAAAAAAAAAGTGTCAATGGCATTAGGCCAAGTGGAACCCAACCGCTGAGGCTGTGGGGCCCAAATGGAAGAAGTGTCGTCCTCGATCAGGTTGGGCTGTAATTATCAGCAAAGGGGAGGAAAGACAGTGGGCTCATGTTGGACTGCATGATCGCTATGTGGATAGGGGAAGGATGTCAGGAGATGTAATCGGGGGTCGCTCGGAAGGTAAAATCGGAACAAGGTCGTCTCTTATCGAGGACGTGCGCGGGGTTGGTTGGAGAGAAATCTTTGCCAGATCGACGGACACAGCGGCGGGTACTTATTGTCATTACAGAGGTGGTGGCTGACTGAGCAGGGGCTGACTGGTGGTAGTTGGTGTGTTGTGTCACACATGTCGTATGACAGGTGTGATCGGACGGATCGGACGTTCAGAAACTACATTTCCCATCTGTCCTCCTAGTTACTGACTACGAGACTGATCATGGCTGACCACGGTTGACCACGTTTAACGAATTCGGCGCCGGAATTGAGTACTGATCACAGCACCAGCTACATGACACTGATCATGATGAAATTGCGGTCCGAAAAGCTAAGACGGCATGGCAATTATACAAATGAAATGGGTGAGCTCAAGACAGCGCCGGGGTTTCTGGTATCATCTGCCACTGCACAAGTGCGGAATGCCACTCAAAATCATCACCAGGATCTAAATAATTATGCCTGGCGAAATATGGGTGGTCATCGTCGACAGTATCATACCCCAATTTCTTTACGATCTCCTGGGCGATGGAATGTCTGCGCGCCGTAGCATTGGATGAGCACATCTCATGGCCTTTCAGCCTGTACTTCTCGTACCGGATGGCCATGAGACACAGCGCGAAGATGGAATGGGTCTTGAGGTCTACTACGATCAGCCAAAAGCGGTAAGCGACACAACTCGAAGACTTACTACGACCGGGATTTAACCGGGGTAGACCATTTATTATCTGTAAGATAGTCTCGTAGGCATGATGGTGCACTTGATTGGTAAGCTGGCCCTTCAGTTGGAAATCCAGATGGCGCGAGATCTCGGTAAGGTGGCAGCAATCGTACAAGTAGAAATGACCACCAATCATAAACGAGGCCGTGGGGGTGTAAACAGAATGTATCTGGGCGGGAGGCTGAATGCTGGAGCAAGTCAATGAAGAAGTTTAAGAGAGAGAGAAAAGACGAAGGAAATGAACACAAGATCGCCCAGATAGAGGTATACAGTCTCGGCATGTATGCGAGGATGTTGACGAACGTCTGGGTTGCACAGATCTTCAGCAATTGCCTGCAACTCTTCACGAGAGAGTGTAGGATCAAGAGCAAAATCAAAAGTCCACAGCTTGACCCCAAACATTCCAATTATGTATGTTACGTCGCCATCAGCGTCGTGGTGAGGGTATGTCAATGTACCAGCCTGATGGGCAAGTGCCCATGAACGAACGGCTAGATTGTCCGCGTAGACTTTGCGTTTCTCGAATGGTAAATCCCGCTGTGTCTGACTCCAGCCGACTGTCAAACCGTCGTCGAGCATACTGACAACATGTTCAACAAATAAATAAAAAATAGAAAATGATACGAAAAAGTGACGTACTTGATCGATGGAGGCATCCCACATTGAGTAAGATGGATATCGAGTACGAAGCGGCATTGGTCCGGATCGTTGATCCCAGTGATCAGGTCAGACATTGTTCCATGTACATGGGGCTTGTGAAACATTACGACACAGCGCACGGTATCTATGTACAATGTCACAGAATGAGAGCGCGAGAAACGAGGGAAATGTAGATCCGCACCATGAATATCCACCAACATATTAGGGGAAATGCCAAACGAGCGATAGAGGCCATCTTCGTTGAGCAAGAACCTGCTTGTGTCTTCAAAATTGCGGATGACAACGGGATGGCCGACGGAGAGAGACTGACGAATAGCCATTACAAGATCGTAATCATCTTGTAAGGCCCTCCTGTCTATAAAATCAATGTGGCGACCACCAGGGACGGCCTGGGGGTATGATGCAACGAGACGGAGATACATTTCGTCATATTCCAAGTAGTTCTTGCCGTCTCGAACGAGAGTCGGCGCGACGGTTCGGAGACCATCGGGCCAAGTAAGAACGTTGGCGGACTCGTGGACTTGAATACCGCAAACAGTAGAGACGAGGTTGAGGTTGCGGGGAGGTGGTTGTATGGACGGACCAGCATTGGGAACGAGCAGAGGTGTCTCGGGAGCGGATACAGGGTCAGAAGTTGCAGAAACCTTTTGACGCTGGCGGTATGCCGCTTGTATCTGACATTTTCGCCTCTTGAATTCTTCGTATTTCTTGACATCCCTGAAAAGGTGATTACTTGCGCTAGTTGATTGACAGAGTGCACGTACTCTTTGAAACCCACTTTGCGTTTCTCATAGGCTCTCTTGTTAGCCTCACTCCTCGATACCTGAGACTGATCAAGATTCAAGACTATGAGTGAATTACGTGGACTAAGTAGCACGTACTTTGGGCATACTGATCTCCATGATCAATAATGTGCGTGCTGTGACAAAGATGAAAAGCACGCGCGCAACAGAGAATTAATGATCCGATAGCATGACAAACAATAATAAACATTGAGTAAACATCTAATACTTGAAAATGATGAAGTCAGACGATGCCTGACTACGATAATTTGGTTTAGCTGTGAACACACTGATCACTACACTGACCATCGTACTGATCACAGAGAGGTGTACCGCGGTGCACCGCCACACAGAGTACCAGGTGATGCCATAAGGTATTAGTGACATACTTTACCTATAGAGAATATCATACGGCGCTGGTCGTATACTAATCACGGTAAAGGCACAAGAGAAGAAATTACAAGTGACTGGCATAAACGGAATTATGGTACCATCTACTGTCAAGCGGCTCTATTTTACAATGAATCAGTGAGAATGCAGAAGGTCATCAATGAAAATAGGTGGAATCCTGTGATGAGATCAGAATCACCATAGATGCGATTAACGATGGTTAGGCATACCGGTTATGGTTCAGCAAGTGTATATAAGAAAGACAGACCTCCCACAAATTAAACATGGACTAAGACCCCGGACAAATGTTCCCCAACCATTTCGCATAGTCGACGGCTGAAGCATAATCCTCCGGGTGTGCACCGGCTTCTGGAATAACAACATCCCTCAATGAGGGGACAGAATAGACAGCGAAAGCCAGCGGTTTCAGGATGTCGTCGAATTTGCAGACAGAAGAGTCCCGTTTGGAGCGGAAGGGATGGTCAAATCGATCTGAGGTTAGGACACCGCATCGATAACATATACCAGGCTTGGAAAATAAAATGTGCGAGCGAAACTGATGATAAGAAAGGGAGAAATTCGGGTAAAGTGTACACTTAAAAAGTTTATGTGATGCGTCTCCGCTGGAGAGGATGTGGAGGATACATAACCCTTCAGATTCTTGAAGAAATTGGAAGACAATAGCTTCCTTTTGATTTTTAGGAAGGGAGGACGCTGGGGGGATGTCTTCTTGTGGGGGATTCGTCCTCAACATATTGACGGATGGGGGCATGGCCGGCTGTTGTCTAGATATTTGATTACAGGGGGTCGGGAAACGAGCACATTGACGCCGCCGGGACAAGTAGCATTAGAAGCTAATTGGGGAGCGGACACATCGGCAGCACTGGGATGAGTGCAACCAGTGGAGTTTTGAGAGGCCAACCTGGGAGGCGGAGGATTCAAAGGTTCAATGTTTACCGTCGAGGGCTCGGGAAGGGAACGTGGATGGTATACAGCAGGAAGGGGTACCTATGAAAAATGATATCAATGAGACGCCATGACAAGGAAAGCGGCATACACGATGGTGAGCACAGAAATCGCACAACTGGCATGGACCTGACATATGGCAATTAGAAGGTGTGGAATCGAGGAAACCGCTGATTGAAAGTCTTCGACATTGAGCCTTGATTACAAGGTCAACTATGGCATTAAAGCCACCTAGGTCGACGTCAGAGCTGTGTCGGCGAGTCGGTGGATCAGAGTAAAGAAGATGGGAAACACCAGGGGTTCCACCTCACCGTGAGAGTCGACCAGACTGTTGAATGTATAGCATCATGTGCTTTGGGATGCGGTAATGCAAGATGTAAGTAACATGGCCATAATCAACGCCTTGCGCAAAAGCTGATGTTGCACAAAGCCATCGGGATTGTCCAGATAGCCAACAACACACTGCCGCAGATCGAGCTTCGCTGTCCATGTGGCCAACGTAGAAAGGGGCATTGATAAGAGTGGCGAGGGTGGTTGTATCATCGACAGTTTCACAGTAAACGATACCACGGTCAACAGAAGACTGAAAGGCGTGGAAGTTAAGGAGACGGACAGCATTTGTCTGTAAAGATTGCTCGGGGACCCATGAGACCATGAACCGGATGTCGGGACGAGTTGTATTCTGTCGGATGATGTGGGTAGACTGGCGCTGGGTGTCGATCCCAACGGCCTGCACGAGTGAGCCTTGGAGATGTCAAATAAGTAGAGGACGTACCCTCCACAAAGTAAGCTCTGTATACAGGCTGACAGTGGCAAACAAGAGGACGATCTGACAACCAACCTCCCCTAGATAGGTAAATTCACAGAAACTTTCCCGATAATCTCTCAAAAGCAGGATATCGTGGGCCTCGTCAATGATTATCCCGTTGAGATACCCAGTGTCGAAACAAACGTGAAGCCATTGTTGGAATTGCTCCTTGGCAACCTGCTCCACTGCAGCGAAGACCAACTTGACATTAAAAACATCAATGTCGGGGGTAGAAGACGACCAAACAGCATGAGGTATACCCTTCTCAGATGCGTCGGAGAGAACCTGATCCATTAGCGAAATATATGGGACAAGTACCACACGAAAGCCATGGTCTCCAGAGAAACATGGACCCTGGTACACTGCAGATTTTCCACTGCCAGTCGGTAATACAACAAGGACGTGTGGATGACGACGAGAAACGGCCTCGATCGCTTGGCCCTGTTGCAGTGACTTGAAATAAAGGTCCGGGCGCTTAAACAACGATTGGAGATAGTCGATACGAGAATGATGAATCAGAATGGTCTCTGGCACAAAAGACGAGGAGGGTACATGCAAATAAGTTGACCAAGGAATCTGGCGAGAAAGTGTTGTCGATATGGTGTCCTGGATGATAGGTAGGCATTTCTCTATGATCCTATTCTCCACGACATTGAGGTCAGTGGTATGCTGATCACGGAGCGATTCTAGAGTGGGTAGTGCACGCTCTAATCGGGACAAAAAAGGTTCAAGGGGGGGGGCAGATGGAGTGGATTGAACGCCAGTTATAGAATGAAAAGACCGAGATGGCGATGCAATACCGAGCCAGGAGTGGTATCGAGAAGTGAGACGGAGGGCATCGACATACATATTCTCGGTGAGTCCAGGAAGATCGTCGTAGACAAGACCATATTGAGTATTTCCAGTTGATGACGAGTGGCCAAAGCAAATGTCCGTGACATCGTCAACAGGGTCAAGATCTTCGTGATAATGGAGGACGTTACGAAGGATGGCCTTGATAGCCTGTCGGAAAGGAGCAAGAGTGAGAGGAACTCGGAGATAATCGAGTGTATAAGTCCGGAGGACATTGCTAAAAGCACTTCTGTCAATGGTCTTTGCATTCACGGCGTAGAGATAAACTTTGTGGATCAAGACAGAGTGAGTGTCCAGTGAGATTATCCGGGAAAACGCCACGACGATGTCACGAATAGGACCAACAAGATAGATAAAAAGGTGAGAAACAGCTTTCAGAAGGAGATGGGCGACAAAAGCGTCTCTGCCAGTGATGCTGCGTGTTTTCAAATATTGACAGACGATAGCGCAGGATCCAGCTATAAAGTAAACATTGCGGGGGCCGTCGATAGAGTTGGTTGAGCGCAGAGGACCTAGCTCCGATCCGCAGGCAACACCTGGCGTAGCGACATGGGCAAGTACCATGAGAATGTCAATGAATTCGTGGTGTAGATGGAGATACGCTCGGAGTGCACCTGTTGATAAATAAGTACTATAATCTGAGAATGCAAAGGTAACATACCAGGTTTGTGGAGGAGGCGGCCTTGATTGTCAACAAAATGATAAACATCAAATAACGATGGATCATTATGAATGTGTTCCAACACCATGCCAAGAAACGGAAAGAATGCGTTGTCCGACGAATGTACAAATGAGAACCCCTCATCGGTGTTGCGCAAGGGATCGACGGGCCATTTACCGGGATCGTTGGAATCCAAAGCGGCATCTATAGCCCAGTCAAAAGCATCGTTGGTGGTCCCCAGTAGCAGTTTTTCTAGGATGGATTCAGCTTTTGAACAAAGGGATTGGACCATTTCAGGAATAAGGCCAATCTTTAATGGGAATCCTTTCACACTAAGAATATCATGCTGCTGGTTCCAGTGCATGTCAGGAAGCTTTGACGAATTATAGGCGTGAAAAGAGACGAGGTGCATCAATTGTCTTAAACTGTTGAACGGTGTAGGGTAGCCTTCCTTCAAAAGCGGAAGTAAGACATCCTGATAATACCTTGATAATGGTCAATAGAGATATAAACAAAAACTGTAAGACTTACCCCATGAACGTGAGGGAGGGATCTGCGTGCAGATGATGAGATGCTTCCAAGATCGCAATGCTACGCAGGCAGAAAGTGATGGAGGCAAGGTTCGGGGAAATCGACGAAGGAGGGTAAAATGTACCGTCCTCACGAAGGTGCCAAAAAACAATGAACTGCATAAGAGGACACAAAGTATTGTTCCTCTGAACGTCTGGGGTATGCGCAGAGAGCAGCGCAAACAACAAGGACTGAATCGCTTCACAAAGATTACCATGCTCCAGTAACACCAGGCGCAGGGAGCGACAACATTCGTGTTGTTGGGGCGATAAAGATAGCAATGGGGACGGCCTGTTGAAAGAACGCAACAAAGCGCATATATAACAACCCCAGTGGTTGGCGCAACGAAATAGGTACTCTTTGGTTTGAGGTAGACCGAAGGGTTTGTTCTCCAAGTCAATGGAATCCAGGTTGCTAGATTGTTTAGATACAAGAATGTACAAGGACAAAGATGGCATACCTTTTGGGTGTATGAATATGTCTCCGTGGGAGGACTTCCATCGCATCAACGATATCCCACATTTGACCAAATATGGTATTAATCTCGTCCATCACCACGGAGAGGACATCCTGGGTCGAAGGAACCGCAACCAGCGACAAAAGCTCTTTAAGAGGGAGACCTCTGATGACATCGAACCAATGAGCCGAATGTAGAAACCCGGTCGCTTTACGAGGATCGTTGGAAGGGTTCAGAGGTCGAAACGATGCATTTTCTTTGGGGCGCATGATGGAGAGGTACTCGGTCAAATTGCCATGAGGCCGTTGGACCACGAGAGAAGGGTCAACACGGACGACAATCTGATGTCCCCTGAAACCGAAAATGCGATGGATTTTGCAGGACTCGAATGACATAGGCTCGGCCATGTGACATTGTTGATAGTGACGCTGAAGCGAGCTTTTAGAGCCCAAGGCAGCACCACAAGAATCCAATGTACAGACGAAACCATCCTGCAGTTTAAGACTGGCGATGGGAGGGATAACCTCAGAGGGAGATATGGACAGGTGCTCTGTGATGCCGGTGTCACGGAGAATGGTGGTGAGCTCGTTAATAGGGGGACAAGGGAGGCGATGACCAAGGACATGAGTGTGTATATGGCAGTGATCCAGTGCTTCAGAACACTTGACACATATGACGAGATTATAGACGAGATCCACATGGAGAGCAGAACGCGAGAGAGTTTCACAGTGGAGTGAAAGAATCTCGGGGGAGACCGAAACCGATTGATTTTCGTTTGAGGTGGACAGAGGAGAGTGAGGATGCCCTTCAAATGCAGCTTCGTCGGCTTCATGCAGATAGTTAATATTGGTAAATGAGAATACTATATGGAACTATCTTACCAACGACTTCAGCTTGTTCCTCATGATTTTCGTTTGAGTTTGGCAGAGGGGAGTGAGGATCACCCTCAAATGCGGTTTTATCGGCTTCATACAGATACTTGATATTGGTAAATGAAGATACTAACCAAAAGGATCTTACCAACAACTTCAACTTGTTCCTCATCAACACGAGCAGGAACATCGACATCATCAGGGACAGCTTCACAGGTTTGGTGGTCATTCAAACGCATATATGCGTCATTTTCGATTGAATTGTGTTCGTTACTATTGTCTGAAGGTTGATGTTCATGATCGGATATACATGAAGGCTTCAGATGGTTCCTTAATTGATCTGGATTCTGAATGATGCACTCTTCACAAAAACAGTGAAAGAATCCATCATCGGAACGTTGGATGGTGAAAGTCAGGTCTATATGCGCGTATTAGAAAGAACACATAGAAAGTAAGTATAACTTACCGTTGCATTTAAGCACCACCTCCATCTGATGAAAGCTTCGAACATGTGCCATGAGATCATGACACCGGACACCACACGTAAGACATCTGAGTCCGAATGAACAATCAGCCAAAAGAGAGAGAATGAAACATACCTGAGGCGAACCGCGTCGGCAGGCATTGCAGGAGGAAGGTAGAGGGGGAGAAGAAAGAAGGGTGAGACAGGGAAACGGGATGAAAGGAGGTACGCGGTGTGATCATTAAAATTGACAGGTCCTGCAGTAATCGAATGAGGGATCAAAGTAGATCAAAAAAGGAAACACATCACTCACGTGGAAAGACGCCAAGATTAGACATAATCATCCAATACGACGTCCACGCCATAGCCAAAAAGAGAGAAGGAGATGGAAGACATGTTAGAATAAAGGGAACGAAAGGGACCAAGAACAGAAGAAAATCGTGGTTTTTACAATGTAGTGAGACGACGGTGACAGCCAAGCTTGACAATCTGGAGAAAGTAGAGGAGAAGAGAAGAGATGGAAAGGTAAACGGATGATACATGGGTGGTGAAAAAAGGGGCAGGCCAGGAATATGAGATAGTCGAGGTCAATCAACAAGTGATTAATGAGCAATGGTGAGCGGGTGAGAAAGGCAAGAAATGGGGACAAGGAGACATCGTTGACATCGTCAGGACAAAGGCAGTGGCATATCGAACATCTTTCACTCAACAAAAAACTGCAGGGCCGCGGGGTACACGCGAAGAGAGTTAAAGTATAACTCGCTCAACAGAAATATTTCGGAGCATCATTGCTGTGGTTAAAAGGGGGAGAGAGGGGGTAGAAGACAATGTTCACCTTGTAACCTAAAAGGAACCGAAGGAACCAAGGATAGAAGAAAACCGAACTCAGTACGACGCATTGAGAGGACTATAACAGTCAGGCTTGAACGCGCTGAGAGAGCAGAGTAAACAGTACCTAGATGAATAGAGGAAAACCAAACGGAAGTGCGATATGCGCGATGAAAAAAGGGCGCACCAAAATACCAAACAACGCAGGCTAGTGGACGACGGATGAGGACGGGCGATAATAAGCTGGCAATTGGCGGAGGAAGAAACGTTGGAAGCAGTAGCATCCAACGTCCACGTCGGATACAAGAGGATGCAAGGGAAAGAAGAATATATGGTACAAGTCATTTCGCTGGAATCGAGCGCCGAGGCCTGAGGACTCGGATGAACAAACACCATACTACATAATACTGATAACAACTGATCACAATTCCATAAAAGGAAGTGACCACTGAATAGAACTACGGACACGATTTAACCTACAACCGAAGAAGGTCCAATACAACCATACAGAGTGGCAATGGGAACATATATTTGGATGTATATAGAACAACTTTTCCCCTCAAAGTTATCCGCAGGAGTGTGCAGTCAGGCGCAGGAGCAGATACTGATAACCAGCGATGAAATCCCAAAAAGGAAGTATCGCTGGTTAGCACTTGTACAGGAATGATTTAGCCTACAACCGAAGAAGGTCCAACACAACCATACAGAGTGGCAATGGGAACATATACTTGTATGTATATAGAACAACTTTGCCCCTCACAGTGATCCATGGGAGTGTGCAGTCAGGCGTGGGAGCAGATACTGATAACCAGCGATGAAATCCCAAAAAGGAAGTACTGCTGGTTAGCACTCGTACAAGCCTACAACCGAAGAAGGTCCAACACAACCATACAAAGTGGCAATGGGAACATATATTTGGATGTATATAGAACAACTTTGCCCCTCATAGGTGTCCACGGGAGTGTGCAGTCAGGCGCGGGAGCAGATACTGATAACCAACGATGAAATCCCAAAAAGGAAGTACCACTGGTTAGTACTCGTACAGGAACGATTTAGCCTACAACCGAAGAAGGTCCAACCAAAACATAGAGAGTGGAAATGGGAGCATATACTCGTATGTATATAGAACAACTTTGCCCCTCACAGGTGTCCGCGGGAGTGTGGGGTCGAGCGGGGGAGCAGATACTGATAACCAGCAATGACATCCCAAAAAGGAAGTACCACTGCCAGTGGTTAGAACTACCGGAATGATTTAGCCTACAACCGAAGAAGGTCCAACACAACTATAGAGAGTGGCAACAGGAACCTATATATGGATGTATATAGAACAAATTTGCCCCTCACAGTTGCCCACAGCAATTTGCAATCAGGCGCAGGAGACGGATAGGAAGCGACCAGGCAGTGGTACCCGCGGCATGTGGTGTTTGTACAATGTTGGCCCAGCTTGAAGCAATCTATTGTATTCACCCCGGCCCGGACCAAGGCCCTACATACGGCTCGCGCCAACGATTCGACTGCATCAGCAAACGTCACATGTACTTAGCGTTGTATTGAACTAAGTTAAATAAGTAGTAAAGTGCAAAAAAAAACAAGTATCGAAACCGCGTGACAACCGTTGGGAGGAAAGGAGAGTGCAGTGGCAAAAGCGAGGTTGCATGGGAGGGACGGCATGTCGGGAGATCTCAAGCTCACGTTTCTGTCCGTCCGTGAGTTCGTGTAGTGAAGCTGCTCAGTCTTGATGCCTTAGCTGGGAGCGGTGGCCGAAATTGGAGGGTTGGGCGAGCTCATGTGCTGGTTGTGGTTGTAGAGTGGGAACAGGGGGGAAGTTGGGAGGGAATGGGAATGTTGGGCAGCTGCGAGAGAAGTCATCAGTGGAATGGTGACTGCCAAAGTGGTAACTCACTATTGCACCATCGAAGGTGTCGTGGATGTCGTTCATCGCGGTGGTCAACAAGTGCACCTTAGAACCGGTCTCACGACTTTGCTGGAGCTCACCTTGTAGACGGCTCGAGATGGGGTCAAAGCTGAGGCTCGGAATACTCTGAGAACGTGACGGTTGACGGGAAATGCATGCGATCCACGCCAGGAGTCGAAACAAGCGAGCGCGACGACGGACGATTGGCATGTGCACACCTGGGAGACGAGGCTGGGGTGACGGACAATCCAGAGAGCGACCAGGAAGGCCGTAGGGGCGATGAGCGATAGTGGCAGCGATATGAAAGCGTCGAGTGAATCTTGAGGCGTGGAGGATGATTGTAGGAGCCGAAGCTATGGAAAAGGCGACCGTAGTGATAGGAGACGAGGTGGTAGGAACAGCGCAACGAGGGCGTTGCATGCTTGGCTTTGCTGTAGCGGCCAATGCCGGACGTAGGGGGGATTGTGCCTAACATTGGGAGCTTCAAACTCCTTGAAGATGGTCTATGGAAAGAAAATGACGGTCAGGGGACACGGCAGAATAGAAACCGGAGAAATGAGACAGACATGAGAGAAGACGTGCAGGAACAGAAAAGGATGAACTGATCACTACTGGGCACCATACCCAAACTGGAAAGTACCTTGCTACGAGACAACACTTGCAATGACCCAACAAAGTCCAATGCAACCATCAGAAATGACCAGAAAAACATGCCGGTGTATATCTACGGAATGACAGTCCTTCGCAGAGTTTTCCATGGTACCGTGTGATGTCCAGCAGCAGACGCTTACTGATCACTAGTAATCACACAACCCGAGAGGGAAGTGAGTTAGAACTTAGAGCTAATAGAGAGGCGATCTAAGCTACAACTCAGGAAAGTCCAATACAACTACAAAGGTTGCAGAGAGAAATATGTAGTTATATTTATATAGAACAATGTTGCCTATCAAGCTTGTCCGCGGGACAGTGTGTTATACTAGTACCGCAACGAATATAATACTGATCACTACTACTGGCCAGTGGCCACGGCCCATGCCGAAAAGCTACTACCACCGGCTGTCACAAGGGTTGCCCGAAGAGGACCCACCACTCCGGGGGCATCCCTGCACCCTTTGATAGGCCCCTCCCCTCCTTTGCTGCACTCAGGGGGACCCCTCCCATCTCAGGGTGCATCCGAGGGGGGTCCCACCCTGCTGCGGGTGGGCACGCTAAAGCCTCATTCGGGCGTTCATTTATAGTGCCTAACCCTAATAGCTAACCAAACTAAGCTAACAGGGGCTTCGCCTCCCCCACCCTCTAAACCTAATCTAATTTAACCAACGGATAACAGCGTACTATACTACTATTGTGATCAGTCACAAGGCGTGACGCACTTGGCTGACAAAGCCTTCCCAATAAGGAAACAACTCGGCATCAGGAAAGTCTAGAGGGAAACACAATATCAGAAACAACCACAGAACCCAGGAATGACCATAACGTGTCAAGGGAAAGTTGTTCGAGACCGATATCCGGACAGATTTGCCTCCAAACACTGTCCGCGGCTTGGCGCGATGCTCCGCAATTATATAATCTCTAAAGGCAGTATGAAAAAGAGGAGTGTATTCATAGTAATGCAGGATCGTGGTGGATCTCAGCTATGGCTGGGGATGTGTTATTGGGGGTACTATGGTATTATTAGGATAACATAACATAGGGGTGTTACATATTGAATTGGTCCGCAATTATATGTTTTACAAATATCTTAGATGTATCAATAGCAAACAAAGGAT
>JBBPRK010000942.1:0-16286 GCA_038093075.1 Boletus patriciae
ACTCATGCTGTGCAAGGCTGTACTGTGCCTGGTCAATCTCTCTCTGACACTTAGCTATGTACTTAGTAATGGAAAAGATATGAAATGGATCATTCAGCTATGTAGCAGAAGGGTGATATAAGAGGTCAAGTTGGAGTAAATATTTAATTTCTCCATGACCTATGGTCGGAAATTGGATGTATAAATAGGTATAGGTAGCTGATACTATTGGTCATCTGACCTTAAGTTAGCTAAGCAATCGGACTGTGGGAAGGGTGTCAAATATGGAAACTCGGGTCCGTTGTATGTACATAGTAAGTAGTACTAGTAAGTTGGATAGGGAGAAATATATTCATAACTCCTCTATCCTTTGATGGAATGGTATGCAACCTTGGGAGTAGGTAGACTATACTAATAGTCATCTATCCCTTTTGTGTTGGGGGATTCCACTTATGAGGTGTAGGTGGAAGTTCGCTCATTCAGGTATAATGTCTGACTTTGCATGGAACTGGTTCTGTGCAGGTCACCACGTTCCTTGATGATCAGCTAAAGAAGGGTTACATAAGGCCTTCTAAATCCCCCCAAATATCACTAGTGTTCTTCGTGCCTAAGGAAGATGGCAAGAAGTGTATGGTACAGGATTACCGATACCTCAACGAATTCACGGTTAAAAACAATTACCCTTTACCATTGATCGGGCAACTAGTGGATAAGCTCCAAGGGTCTAAGCTATTTACGAAAATGGATCTAAGATGGGGATACAACAACGTCCAGATCAAAGAAGGCGACGAATGGAAAGCTGCATTCATCTGCTTCCGCGGAGCATTCGAACCTTTGGTCATGTACTTTGGACTATGCAAATCCCCTGCCACATTCCAAGCGATGATGAACGAGATCTTCACAGATATGGATGACGTGGTAGTGGTCTACATCAATGACCTAATGATCTTCACAAAAACAGATAACCAAGCTGAGCACGATCGAACCATCCTTGAGGTTCTACACTGCTTGGAAGAAAACGATCTATTTGTCAAACCAGAAAAATGCACATTCCATGCCACAGAAGTTGACTTCCTCGGCATGATAGTCGGACATGACGGTATTAAAATGGACCAAACGAAGGTCAAAGCAATCTTAGATTGGCCTGAGCCAAAGAATGTAAAAGGAGTAAGAAGCTTCCTTGGACTGGCAAACTTCTATCGAAGGTTCATAAAAGATTACGTGCGCGTCGCATGCCCGCTACACGATTTAACCAAGAAAGAAGAACCTTTTCGATGGGAACAGGCCCAGCAACACGCGTTTGACACGCTTAAGGAACACTTCACCACAGCTCCGGTACTCGCGTTCCTGGATCTAGATTGCAAATTCTGCCTGGAATCGGATGCTAGCGATTACGCTACAGGCGCAGTATTATCTATTGAGAAGGATGGCATATGGCATTCCATTGCATTCTCCTCCCACTCCATGACACCACAAGAATGGAACTACCTGGTTGCAGATAAAGAGATGTTATCAGTCATCCAAGTGCTGGAACAATGGCGTCATTACCTAGAAGGTGCTAGGCACCAATTTGAAATTTGGAATGACCATGCAAATTTGCAATGGTTCATGACAAGGCAGGATCTCAACCGGCGGCAAGCCCAATGGGCTATGTACCTCTCACGGTTCAACATGTTGTGGTTCTACAAGCCTGGCCACACAATGACAAAGCCAGATGCTCTCTCTAGAAGAGAAGATCACGCCGTGGGAATAGAAGATGACAACAAAGGAATCGTTGTTATCACCCGGGATAAGATTAGGACAACCATCCTTATCGCAGATGATGGGGATATATTAAAGCAAAAAATATTCAACACCACGTGCCTCCTGAATGAAGCAGATATTCAGAGGCTGTGTAAGAAGAACTCCATCTGTGAAGAACACGATGAATGCCTATACGACACTTTCGGCAGACTTTACATGCCCGAAAGCAATATACTACAGATGGAGATCATCCAGAAACATCATGACTTCCCGGTCGCAGAACACCTGGGTTATGAGAAAACCATAGAACTGTTGCAGTGCAACTACTGGTGGCCTGGAATGGCTACCTTAGTCAAAGATTACGTCGCTAGATGCAACACATGCCAAAGATTCAAGGGATCTAATCAGGCCCCAGCAGGCCTCCTCCAACCACTCCCTATTCCAAATACCCCATGGGAACACATATCAGCTGATTTCATTACAGACCTCCCCCTATCCCACGGCTACAACTCGATCTTGATGGTCATTGATTGCTTATCAAAGGAGGTTGAGTTGATCGCTTGTACAAAAACATGTTTGGCCCTGGTCACAGCAAAGTTGTTCTTGGCAAACGTATGGAAGCATCATGGCCTTCCACGTTCTATCACTTTGGACCGAGGCCCGCAGTTCGCAGCACAAGTTATGCAGGAGCTTAACAAGGCCCTTGGCATCGCCACTAAGTTATCGACATCCTTTCACCCGCAGACAGACGGACAGACAGAGATTGTCAACAAGGAAATTGGGAAATTCTTACGGATCTATTGCTTTGAAAAGCAGGATTCATGGTTTGCCTGGCTGCCAATCACCCAGTTCTCCATTAATACAAAGAAACATGCTTCGACCAAAAAGTCGCCCTTTGATGTGACACGGTCATATCTTCCTCGCATGGGAATTGAACCCATTAGTTTGAATAAAGCCCCAGCAGCCCAGAAATTCGCAGCCGAAATGGAAGACGTAATAGAAAGCGTCAAAGAAAATATGAAACAGGCACAAGACTGAATGAAGGTCAACGCCGATAAAAGCCACTTGGCAGCGCCCGAGTACACAATCGGCCAGCAAGTCTGGTTATCCATAGAAAAGTTACGTTTGACACGTGCCTCTCACAAGCTATCCAAGCGATGGCTTGGCCTGTATACTATCATCGGCTTGGCAGGACCTAATGCCGTTGAATTAAAATTGCCAAAATTGATGCAAATCCACCCAGTAGTCAATGTCTCTCGGGTAAAACCATACCAAGACCGTCTGGAGGGGCAACCCTCGCACCAGCTGGGACCCGTCAATATCATAGAAGACAGGGACAACAAATGGAAGGTGGACTGGATCATCGATTCACGATATAAAAATAAAAAACTGGAATTCCTCGTCCATTGGAAGGGCTATGATGACACGGATCATACCTGGGAACCTAAAAGCAACCTCGGCAATGCAAAGGAAGCATTGAATGACTTCTACCACACTCACCCTGTGGCACCCAGGGCCATTTCCATTCCCCCAGGGGATTTCTTATTACTTTTCCAAAAAAGGCTGGAACCTTTTACAAGTCTTCGCCCCACACAAATCCCTTTTGATCACCTGGAAGTTGATCTTTAGAGAGGGGGTAGTGTTACGGCTCAGTATGCCTAACATCATCTCAATGGACTTAGTTGTTTGTCTTTTCTTTCTTTATCTTATCCGATTAACATATGACAGCCATGCTGTCTTTATGCTTCTCTTTTCTTTTCACACCATGCCTCATGCACCCCTCACTCCCTTCATCTCCGTGCAGTGCATGACTATGTACTTCTTTTCTTCCATTCTGCCACCGCCATGCGGTTGCATCATGCTTCACTTCTCTTCCATTCCATGGCCGTGCTTGATGCACGCTTCTACCTCATGCTACTAGACACCAGAATATTCTAGAACAATTATCGGTAGATCCGGTACAAATATGTACAAACCCATGTAGTAGTATATAAGGGCACAAGTCCCAGCCAGAGAACTCCAGTTTAGTTCTCTTGGTTTTTCCCCATTACAACCAGTGAGATCATCTCCGCAACCGATTGCTAGCGCGCTCGGTGCGTACTTCTTCCTTCGATTCCTTAGAGTACCAGTTGACGCTGGTTACCTTTGGGTTGTTTCAGGGAGGGGAGGAGAGGGTGTTTACAAGGTGTCCGAAGGTAGGCTGGACCACAGGAAAGTGGACTGGCCAAGTACTGGTTGGTCAGGAGTGCAGGAGGTGGTGGACGAGCCCTGTGGTGGACTCGGATGTGGAGTAAGATGAAGGAGAAAGTACCTGAGGCTTGGGAGTTCAAATAGGTGCGGAAAGATACATTCAAAATATGAAGTACAAAGTCTTTATAGTCCAGGAATTGCCCAGGACTGTGTAATTACTGTAAATAAGGTTCAGAACACAAAATAATAGGTATCCAAATGTCAATAAATACAAGATGGTCAACAGGGATGTTACTAAAAGCGGAATAAAGTTAGACTGGCTGGTCTACTGTGGGAACTGGGTTCCCGGTATTGGAAGCACTACTTTCCAATTGGTGCAGAGGCAACAGTGAAGTGAGAGAAACCCAGTGAGTGAGAAGCTACTCACTTGGAGTTGAGAGTACTTGCAAGTAAGTCTTGTTATTACGCTTTGGGGTGCAAGAGAACTTAA
Source organism: Boletus patriciae (assembly GCA_038093075.1). Taxonomy (NCBI): domain Eukaryota; kingdom Fungi; phylum Basidiomycota; class Agaricomycetes; order Boletales; family Boletaceae; genus Boletus; species Boletus patriciae. The sequence continues at coordinate 4,403 of JBBPRK010000942.1, forward strand.
CATTCAGGGGAGTAAGTTCCAGGTATTTATACATAAAGGACTGTTTGTCCTTGTATATGGATAAATGCTATAAAGGGCATAATATATCCATAAAGAATATATAAGTGAGCCATGAGCAAGAATGGTGTGCTATGGCATCATAATGGTGTGATATGGTGTAATGATGATGTGATATAACATCATTGAAGATCTGAAGAAGTATGATGTCATAGGTCTAGAATGGTTATGTAATAAACCAAATAGAGTAATAAAGTTACAGAGGAATATCTCGATGTATGACTAACATCAGATTGAGTCTTGTGACTGACTTTGTGACTAACTATGTGACTGACACATGAAAAGTGAACAAAGTCAATAATGAAATGTGAGAACTTCAACAGCAAATTTGGTAGCAGTGGTGATTTTGGTGATTTTCTTTTCCAGAGGGGATCCTTTGTAAAGGAAACAGGATCCACATCAAATGATTCAATGGAGAGTTTGATTGGTGTTTGCACAGTCAAGGAATTGTGACTTTTCTTTCCACCCATTGTATTCAAAAAGTCTAGAGTCAGTGATGGCATTGACATTGATGTGCCAAGGGGGTTGGGAGGTGGTTCGTTGGTCAAAGGAGTTGTGACAGGTGAAGTTAGCGGTGTGGGAGAGGTAAAGGTCCTTTGATTGGTCAAGAGACTCATCAATGGACAGGGTCCTTCGTGTCCAGTCGATAGTGGGGTTGACTTATTTGAGTCACAGAAGCCCTAGAATGACATTTTCATTTTTAAGTGAGATGACATGGAAGGTCACCTTTTGTGCTATCCCTTCGACATTAAGGAAGAGGGTGGTTTTGAAATGGATGACTCCTTTGCTATTGATAGAGTTGTCCACATTTCAGGCATATATTGGCTTCTTTAGCCAAGTGGTGGGGAGGGAATGTTTCCTCACAAATCCCCAATCAAGACAAGAGATACTTGTGCCACTATCAATGAGGGCATGGATGTCAACAGCTTTCAAGGTGTGTGATGGTTCAATGAGTTGAACAGAGATTTGCATAGATGGGGTAGTCTTTACATGAATTGTGGCATATTTTGTACTAGGGAGAACTCACATTGAAGGAGTTTCCCTACCTAAAATTCCACAGTGGAGAAAGAGATCTTCCTCACATTCTCGTTGTCTTCATCATCATCAACTGGTTCCAGCTTAGGAAATCTTCAATGACTTGTTGAACTTTGGGGGAGTTCTTCTTGAAGTTGGGACACTTGGAGCTCAAATGTCCAGATTTGCAGCAGTGGAAACAAAGTCCTTTCTTGACACATTTCTTTTGCTCCTTGGCAGTGAGTTTGCTGACTTTGATAACGTTGATGTCCATGGCACCAGGGTTTCAGGTTTTGGCAGAGCCAGAGAAGGACTGGTAGGACTGGTGGGCAGGTTTTGAGTTCCACTTGGAAATTTCATTGGCATGTTCTCATTGGGTCTGGAAAGAGATGGCTTTCTCATACCAGTTATCAATGGCGGAGGGAACCGTGTCCATGGACATGATACAGTGCATGAGGGAAGAGGGAATGCCCATGGAGAAATACCCAATAAGGACATTTTGGTTGGCGTTGCCTGCAAAGGAGGAGTAGTTTTTGAAGTGAGAGACATACTTGATAAGGGTCAGTGAGTAGGTGTTGTTCTTCTCTTTGGTCATGTGTTTGGTGAAGAGCCAGGTGATGGTGTTACCAGTGGTGCCACAGTGTTTGAATGCAGTTTCAAACTTTGTGACAAAGTCAGAGAAGGTTTCCATGGTTATGGTGGTTCCAGAGATAGCATTTTGTCTGAACATAGTTGCCCAAGTAAGAGTGGATCCTTTGGTCATGTAAGAGAGAGCAAAGGCAATCATCTTGTTGTTGGTGTCATTGTTACGATCACTTCCTTTCCTCTTGTTTCCTTTCCTCGGACTTCTATCTCCACTGATCGGTTCTCTTGCACCGATTACGTAGTTCCTCTTACTCATCGTTTCCATCACCTTCTCTCTTATTCTACAATGACGTGTCCCTCTGATTAGGGCAGGTGTTACTTGGTCCGTGTGTGTTCTTCCTTTCTATATAAACTGTCACACCTCCTGTATTGTCTCTCTAACTTTGACCTACTTGATACTCCCTCAAATATACCAAGGTCATTTCTCCTTACCTTGGGACCTCTCTTAGTCCTCGTCGCACTATTGAGTCAATGCTCCATTGAAACCTCCAAATCTCTGGTGTCCGTCTTGACACCTGAACCTCTAAAGGACGACCCTTAGAGCAATCTCACAATCAATCAAGTTCACGCCTGTACCTACCCAGTCCAAGCGTAACAAAAGGTCAAAGCTACCTTTCAAGGCTATCATCGTTATAGTCCTCCACCATTTTGTACCCACAGAACAACCCTCGGTACTCGTGGCGCGGTGCCCGAGAACAACCCATTGACTCACTGTCAAAAGCTGAACTCTCTGAAACAGAAGAGAACTCTGACCAAGACGTAACCATATTGTCTGACCTCGAACAAATCCAAGACCTCGACCTTGCCCACCAGCTCGCCCATACACACCTCCCTCGTGCCCCCACTCCCCCTTTCCCAACACCTATCGCCACCAACTCAGTCTTTCCCCTGCTCACCCCACTTCCCTTATCCTATGCACTCCCTCCCTCCTTGTCACTCCCCGGACCACCCTCACCTATGTCCTCCTCGAAACCCACTGAACTCTGCATTGGAGCACCGGAAGCCTTTGACAGATCCTATGACAAATCCACCCAATGGTTGAACACTGTACACTTCTACCTCCTCATCAATGACAGAGTCTATGACACCGACAGCAAAATGATTGCCTTCACCCTCTCCTACATGACCAAGGGATCCGCCCTCACTTGGGCCACTACGTTCAGGCAAAATGCCATCTCAGGGACCACCATAACTATGGGAACTTTCTCCAGCTTCGTCACAAAGTTCGAAACTGTGTTCAAACACCACAATACCTCCGGAACCGCCATCACCTGGCTCTCCACCAAATGCATGACCAAAGGGAAAAACAACACCTATTCCCCAACCCTCATCAAATACGTATCCCACTTCAAGAACTATTCCTCCCTTGCCAAAATCACCAACCAGAACGTCCTCATCGGATACTTCTCCGCTGGCATCCCTTCCCCCCTCATGCGTCAAATCATGTCCATGGACACCATCCCTACTACCATCGACAACTGGTATGAAAAGGCCATGTCCTTCCAAACCCAATGGGAGCATGCCAATGAAATCTCCAAACAGAATTCCAGGCCCGCTCATCAATCCTACCAGTCCTTCTCCACTCCCACCAAAACCCGAGACCCTGATGCCATGGACGTGGACATCATCAAAGTCGGAAAACTCACAACCGAAGAATGCAAGAAATGTATGGAGAAAGAACTCTGTTTCTGCTGCCAACAACCTGGACACATGAGCTCCAAGTGTCCCAAGTACAAAGATGGGGCACCCAAGGTCCGACAGGTTGTGGAAGGTCTCCCAAAGCTAGAACCCATTGACGATGACGAAGAAGACGAGAATGTGAGAAAGATCTCCTTCTCTACCATGGGTTTTTAGATCAGGAAACTCCTTCAACGCGAGTCTTCCCTAGTGTAAAATGTGCTGCGATCAATGTAAAAACCACCCCATCTATGCAAATCCCAATCCAACTCATCAAACCATCGCACACTCTGAAAGCCGTCAACACCCGCACCCTCATTGATAGCGGCACAAGTATCTCCTGCCTCGATTGGGGATTCGTCAGGAAACACTCCCTCCCCACCACATGGCTGCAGAAGCCTATCTACATGAGAAACGCCTATAACTCTATCAACAGCAAAGGAGTGATTCACTTCACTTCCACCCTCTTCCTCAACATCGAAGGCATCACCCGAAAAGTCACCTTCCATGTTATCTCCCTAGGAAATGAAAACGTAATTTTGGGACTCCCCTGGCTCAAAGACGTCAACCCAACCATTGACTGGAACCGAAGAACCCTATCCATCGATGAATTCCTCAACCAGTCCAAAGACCTTTACCTTTCCCACACTGCTGACACCTCCCGCCACGACTCCCATTTCCAAAAACCCACCTACCGACCCCCTCGACACACCCATGTCAACGCAATCACCGACTCCCGACTCTTTGAGTACAATGGATGGGAGGAAGAATCCCAGTTCCTGGCTCGCACAGATACAAACTGAACCCTCCACCGAATCATCAGATGTGGGTCCAGATTCCTTTACAGAGGTTTCCCACTGGAAGAAAAGATATCTAAAATCACCACTGCTACTGAACCAGCTGCCGCCGCCGAAAAGGCGAAACCTAAACAAACCCTTCCCCCAGAGTTTGCCAACTATGCCTCAGTCTTCTCCAAAGAAGCCACCGACCACGTCCCACCATCCAGACCTTATGACCATGAAATCAACCTTGACGAATCCTTCACCCCAAAGATAGGAAAGGTCTACTCCCTATCCCCCGAAGAACGAAAAGCCACCAAAGACTTCCTCCAGGAAAACCTTGACTGCAGAAAGATCCGCCCTTTGAATTCCCCCCAAGCATCCCCATTCTTCTTTGTTCAAAAGAAGGATGGTGGTCTCCGCCCCTGTCAACACTACCGCTACCTGAACAAACATACCACTTGAGACGCCTACCCACTTCCGCTTATCTCCGACCTCATCAACAAACTCAAGGACGCCAAACTGTTCACTAAGTTTGATGTTTGATGGGGGTACAACTGTTACGATTGCTTCTTTTTCCTTGTTACGCTTCATTCTCTTTTCTCTGACTTCCCCACGCCATTCCCCTTTGCTACCAGAAGGGGATACTCATCGCTTTTGTTCTCACATTACCTCGGACTCCTATCTCCACCGATCAGTTCTCTCGCGCCGATTACATAGTTCCTTTTACTCATCGTTTCCATCATGTTCCTCCCTGTTCTATGCTGATGCGTCCCTCCGATTAGGGCAGGTGTTACTTGGTCTGTGCACATTCTTCCTTTCTATATAAACCGTCGTACTTCCTGTACTGTCTCTCTAACTTTGACCTACTCAATACCCCCTTGAATATACCAAGGTCATTGCTCCTTACCTCGGATCTCTCTTAGTCCTCGTTGTACTATTGAGTCGACGCTCGAACCCCTAAAGGACAACCCTTAGGGCCTTGAAACCTTCGAACCTCCGGCGTCCGTCTCGACGCTTGAACCTCTAAAGGACGACCCTTAGAGCGATCTCACGATCAATCAAGTCTACGCCTGTACCTACCCGGTCCAAGCATAACAAAAGGTCAAAGTTACCTTCTGAGGCTATCATCGTCATAGTCCTCCACCATTTCGTACCCACAGAACAACCCACTGTACTCGTGGCGCGGCGCCTGAGAACAACCCATCGATTCACCTTCAGAAGCTGAGCTCTCTGAACTGGAAGAAAACTCTGACCAAGACGTAACCATTTCGTCTGACCTTGAACAAACCCAAGACCTCGACTTAGCCCACCAGCTCGCACACACCCACCACCCTCGCGCCCCCACTCCCCCTTCCCCAACTCCAATAGCCACCAACCCAGTCTTTCCCCCTCTTACCCCACTTCCCTTATCCTACACACCTACCTCATCACACCCGAGACCACCTTCGCCTATGTCCTCCTTGAAACCCACCGAACTCTGTATCGGAGCACCAGAAGCCTTTGACGGATCTTATGACAAGTCCACCCAATGGTTGAACGCTGTATGCTTCTACCTCCTCGTCAACGACAAAGTCTATGACACCGATAACAAAATGATCGCCTTCGCCCTCTCCTACATGACCAAAGGATCCGCCCTCACTTGGGCAACCACGTTCAGACAGAATGCCATCACTGGAACAACCATCGCCATGGGTACGTTCTCAGATTTTGTCACCAAATTCGAAACAGTGTTCAAACACCATGACGTCATGGGAACCGCCATTGCCTGGCTTTCCACCAAACGCATGACCAAAGGGAAGAACAACACTTACTCCCTGACCCTCATCGAATACGTTTCACACTTCAAAAACTACTCAGTGCTCACAAGCATCACCGATCAGAATGTCCTTATCGGATACTTCTCTGCCGGGATCCCTTCCCCCCTCATGCACCAAATCATGTCCATGGACACTGTCCCCTCTACCATCGACGACTGGTACAAGAAGGCCATCTCTTTCCAGACCCAATGGGAGCGCGCTGAAGAAATCTCCAAACGAAACTCTAAACCCGCCCACCAATCCTACCACTCATTCTCCACTCCCACCAAAACCCGCGACCCCGATGCCATGGACATAGACATCATCAAAGTAGGGAAACTCACAGCCGAAGAACGCAAGAAATGCATGGAGAAAGGACTCTGTTTCCGCTGCCGACAACCTGGACACATGAGCTCCAAATGTCCCAAGTACAAAGATGGAACACCCAAAGTCAGGCAAGTTGTAGAAGACCTCCCAAAGCTTGAATCTGTCGACAATTATGAAGAAGACGAGAATGTGAGAAAGATCTCCTTCTCCACCATGGATTTTTAGATCAGGAAACTCCTTCGACGCGAGTCTTCCCTAGTGTAAAGTGTGCTGCAATCAATGTAAAAACTACCCCATCTATGCAAATCTCAATCCAACTTATTGAACCATCGCACACCCTGAAAGCCGTCGACACCTGCGCCCTCATTGACAGTGGCACAAGCATCTCCTGCCTCGATTGGGGATTCATCAGAAAGCACTCCCTCCCCACCACCCGATTACAAAAACCCATCTATGCGAGGAATGCTGATAACACCATCAACAGCAAAGGAGTAATCCGCTTCTCCTCCACCCTCTTCCTTAACATCGAGGGCATTGCCTGAAAGGTCACCTTCCATGTCATCTCCCTAGGAAATGAGAATGTAATCTTAGGACTTCCTTGGCTCAAAGATGTCAATCTAACCATCGATTGGAACCGAAGAACCCTATCCATCGATGAGTCTCTCGATCAGTCGAAAGACCTCTACCTCTCCCATACCGCCGACACCTCCCGCCACGACTCCCATTTCCAGAAATCCCCCTATCGACCCCCTCGGCATACCCATGTCAATGCCATCACTGACTCTCAACTCTTTGAGTATAACGGATGGGAAGAAGAATCCCAATTCCTAACCCGCGCTGATACAAACTGAACCCTCCACCGGATTATCAGATGCGGATCCCGCTTCCTTTACAGAGGTTCCCCCTTGGAAGAGAAGATCTCCAAAATCACCACCGCCACTGAACTTGCTGCTGCCGCCGAGAAGGCAAAGCCAAAGCAAACCCTTCCTCCAGAATTCACCAACTATACCTCGGTTTTCTCCAAAGAAGCCACCGATCACGTCCTGCCATCTAGACCCTATGACCACGAAATCAACCTCGACGACTCTTTCACCCCAAAAATCAGAAAGGTCTACCCCCTATCCCCTGAAGAACGAAAGGCTACCGAAGACTTCCTCCAAGAAAACCTCGATTGTGGAAAGATTCGCCCTTCGAATTCCCCCCAAGCATCTCCGTTCTTCTTCGTGAAAAAGAAGGACGGCGGCCTCCGCCCCTGTCAGGATTACTGATACCTGAACGAACATACCACCCGCGATGCCTATCCACTCCCCCTCATCTCTGACCTCATCGACAAACTCAAAGACGCCAAACTGTTTACTAAGTTTGACGTCCGCTGGGGATACAACAACGTCCGTATCAAGGATGGCCACCAGTGGAAAGCCGCCTTCATCACCCATAAAGGCCTCTTCGAACCAACTGTAATGTTCTTCGGGCTTACCAACTCCCCCGCCATGTTCCAATGGTTCATGAACGACTTGTTCTGCGACATGATCGCCGAAGGATGGCTTGTCATTTACATGGTCGACCTCCTTATTTTCTCCCCTGACGAAGAAACCTACCGCGAACGCACCAAACACGTCCTCCAACGCATGACGGAACTGGACCTCCACCTCAAACTGGAAAAATGTCGCTTTGCCACCACCGAGGTGGAATACCTCGGCATGATCGTCAAACCTGGTCAACTCGCCATGGATCCTGTAAAGCTGGACGGTATCGCCAGCTGGCCCACCCCCGAGAAAGTCAAGGACGTTAGATCGTTCCTTGGCTTTGCCAATTTCTACCAACACTTCATCCCAGATTACTCCAACGTCGCCCAACCTCTCATTGACCTCACCAAGAAAAACCTACCCTGGAACTGGTCCTCTGCATGCCAACATTCCTTTGACACGCTCAAATCCTTGTTTCTGTCTAAACCAGTCCTACACCTCCCTGACCCCGCCGCCCCCTTCGCCGTTGCTACCGACACCTCTAAGTATGCTTCTGGCGCCATTCTTTTCCAAACCGACTCCAATGGCGAATGGCACCCATGTTCCTACCTCTCTCAGTCGTTCTCTCCGGCCGAACGGAACTACGACATCTATGACAGAGAACTCCTCGCCGTTATCCGTGCCTTGAAATCATGGCGGCACTACCTCCACGGATCCCCCTTCCCTGTCCAAGTCTTCACCGACCACAAGAACCTCACCTATTTCTGTTCCCCCCAGAACCTCAACCGATGGCAAGCCTGTTGGCTCATCGACCTCACGGACTTTGACCTGAAAATGGTCCACGTCCCAGGAAAACTCCTCGCCGGCCCCGACGCCCTCTCTCGCTGTCCCAACCTCCTGCCCCACTCCGATGATGACAACAATGGAGTTACCCTCCTTCCCCCATCTCTCTTCATCAATGTTATCGACATCGCCCTCTCCCATCGCATCCAGTCTGCTTCGGCGGGCGACCCCCTGGTTCTCCAAGCCCTCCAGTCCATGAACAACGACATCCCCCTCCCTTCCGTTCCCACCTTTCCGACTGGCAAGTCGAAGCAGGCATCCTGACCTATCAGGGCCACGTCTATGTCCCAAACGACGATTCCCTCCGTCACACTATTCTCCAATGATGCCACGATCACAAAAGTGCCGGTCACCCTGGCTACCTCAAAACCCAGCAACTCGTCGCGGCAGAATTCTGGTGGCCCGGTCTCGCCTCCTATGTCCGCAAATATGTCGAGGGCTGTGCCACCTGCCAGCAGAACAAGACCAACACCCACCCTACCGTCCCGCCACTCACCCCCATTCACTCCTCCACGTCCCGCCCCTTCCAACAGATCTCCTGTGACCTTATCACCGACCTCCCCTCTTCCTCCGGCTTCGATTCCCTTTTGGTCATGGTCGACCATGGGCTTACTAAGGGGGTGATTCACTGTCCCACAAAGAAAAACGTCACCGCCAAAGGCATCGCCGCACTCTTTTTCCATAAAGTATACCTTCGCTTCGGCCTCTACAACAAAATCATCTCTGATCGAGGACCCCAGTTCACCTCCTCCTTTGCTCGAGACCTCGGAAAACTCCTGAAATACGACTTATCCCTCTCCACCGCCTACCACCCCCAATCTGACGGGGAAACCGAATGAGTAAACCAAGAAGTCGAAACGTACCTTCGGATCTTCTGCGGAAACAACCCCGGATCTTGGGCCAACAACATCTCCCACACTGAGTTCGCCCACAATCACTGCCCTCACTCCGTCACCAACCAATCCCCGTTTTACCTCATGATGGGATATGAACCCCGTGCCCTTCCCTCGGTAATCTCCGACACTGCTATTCCCATAGTCGAAACCCACTGAAAAACCCTCTCCGCCTCCCGTGACAAAGCCCTAGCGGCACATGAACTAGCCCACCAAGTCATGGCAGCTAGAACTCGACGATCCCTCTCCCCGTTCAAACTTGGAGACAAGGTCTGGCTTGAAGCCAGGAACCTTAAAAGGTCTGTAATCAACCCGAAGTTTGCCCCCAAACGGGAAGGACCCTTCACCATTACAAAAGTCCTATCCCTGATTGTCTATCAACTCCGCCTACCGAAAACCTGGAAGATCCACCCAGTCTTCCATGCTTCCCTCTTATCTCCCTATCGTGAAAACACCATCCACGGTCCTAATTTCCCATCGCCACCCCCTGACCTTATCAACGGTGAAGAAGAATATGAAATCGAGAAGATTCTACGCCACCGTGGAACTCCAACCAAACGATCGTCCCTGATCCGATGGAAAGGATATTCAGCCAAAGAAGATTCTTGGATCCCTAAACTGAACTTGAAATATGCAAAGTCCGCTCTCGCCGCCTACAAAAGACTCCACCCTGCCGTCTTCTCCCCTTAACCTCCCCCCACCGTTACCCCTTCGCTATCATGTCCACCAATGCTTCCTCGATTTCTACTGTGTCCTCTCTCCCTACGGTTTCACTTCTTTCTTCTCGCAGTTCTTCTCCTACCTCTACCAGGTCCGACGCTGGTTGGGCACTACCTCGAAGAGATGGTAGGGGATCTCCAGATGTTGATAACGTGCCTACTCCTCCTCCTGCTCCACTGGAATCCACATCTCTTTCCTCAATAAACCCCACTCCCGTCCTCTCTGTTGATGTCCCTCTTGCTGCTCACCGTCTTCGTGAAGGAACCCTAGATGGTCACGCACATGATGTCCTCCATTCCCATCTCTACGCTCCCCACCTTCACCGCGCTTTCGAGTTTCATCTCAAACCAAACTCTCCCCTCTGGAGCATAACCCGCATGTACCTCCAAAACCAACGCTTGAAAACCATCTTGGATCTCACCTCTTCCCCATCCAGTATTGGCCGCAGATGCAACACCCTTCATACCATTCAACACGAAGTCAAAGAGGACTTATTCTCTACCTTTTACCAGATGCAGATGCCTGAGTTCGCCGACGATCTAGAACAATACGTCAAAGAACTAACTATGTCTACCAATCCCCAACCGCTCCCATCCGCTTCCTCGTCTCCAATTTCCCCCGAGATCGAGCTGACTCTCCAACGCGCTGAACTTCGTCATGAAGTCGATACTACAGGGACTATCCATGGCGTACCCGTCGATGCCCCACTCTCCAGTAACCACCCTCGCTACCATGAATCGTGTTTCGAATGCCACCACCTCGGACATATCTGCATCCACTGTCGGTGGTATGTCTGCCCCGTATGCAAGGTCAACCGTCACGGCCACCCTCAACGACGTTGCCCCCTGGGTCGCCCTCGTTCTCGTCCCTCTTCTTCCTCATCGTCCTCCTCCTCCCAACCTCGTCCAGTCCCCCCTCCTCGTTCTCGACATATAGTCCCAGAGAATTCTCATGTTCGACAACGTAACCCACACTCTCGTTCCCCTCCTCGTTCTCGCTCCCCCCTTGAAGACTTTGATTATGACGACATCGCCATCGCCAACATGACGGGCTCCCCTGTCTCTTCTTACATCGACTTCTGACTCGCACCGTTCATACATTATCCTTCTCCAGAGTTTCAGATGTAAATGGGGGGTAATGTTACAATTGCTTCTTTTTCCTTGTTACGCTTCATTCTCTTTTCTCTGACTTCCCCACGCCATTCCCCTTTGCTACCGGAAGGGGATACTCATCGCTTTTGTTCTCGCATTACCTCGGACTCCTATCTCCACCGATCAGTTCTCTCGCACCGATTACGTAGTTCCTTTTACTCATCGTTTCCATCATGTTCCTCCCTGTTCTATGCTGACGCGTCCCTCCGATTAGGGCAGGTGTTACTTGGTCCGTGCACATTCTTCCTTTCTATATAAACCGTCGTACTTCCTGTACTGTCTCTCTAACTTTGACCTACTCGATACTCCCTTGAATATACCAAGGTCATTGCTCCTTACCTCGGATCTCTCTTAGTCCTCGTTGTACTATTGAGTCGACGCTCGAACCCCTAAAGGACAACCCTTAGGGCCTTGAAACCTTCGAACCTCCGGCGTCCGTCTCGACGCTTGAACCTCTAAAGGACGACCCTTAGAGCGATCTCACGATCAATCAAGTCTACGCCTGTACCTACC
>JBBPRK010000943.1:0-16261 GCA_038093075.1 Boletus patriciae
GGGTCCCCTGCGTCACAAGGTTCCTACACTTTCACAAAGACTCTTCTGGAACTGAATTCACGGTGCAGAGCAGAGAGGAACACCAGCCGTGGTGCAGCAATACTCCGAGTCGGCACCGAAATGCCAGAGCCACATATCGTAAGAATGCACTACTTGTGTTCTTGCAAAGTAAATGTGAGAGTAAAAGGAAATGTACCGTCGGTGTATGGGCTGCCCGCAGGGAAGACGAGCAAAAATAAATTGGAGTCCCGGTCTTAGGTTGCGACGCGACCGTGATGCCACCGCGACGAAGAGGGTGAGGTCCCTATCATGAGCCTTTTGTTTTTGACGACCGTCCGAAGATGCCGGAAAATTGAAATGAATGGCCCCCACATGACGTTATGTTGTTGTATTTTCAACTTCTGGCGCTCGCGATCCGTTGGACGGGACGATGAGACTTCGACCGTAAACTTTGAAGTTATTGTTCTGCAAGCGAAGTGGACCTACAGTCTGGTGACACCATATGCATCGCAGTCACGGTACACCTTGTTTCGCCCGACATGGGTGCACATTCCCGGCGCCTAGTGGGTTGACACAACTTGGCAGATGCCATTCCTTCACGAAGACACGCGCCTCGTGCCTAGCCCTCTGATTGCCAGTGATATTAAACCGTTATCAGTTTGATCAGAACATGACTTAGATCGCGGCTATACCACCCAGGGATCTTGGACACGGAACTACAGCAATACCACAGCCACAGCCGCACTTTGAAGCCACCCCGAAGTTATGGAGCAAAAATCATGTCCGGTTCCCGGTCGCATGGGGACGATCAATGGTGAGTGGTTTCACGCCGTGTCTTGCCGCCGCACCAGACAATCTTGGTTGGTCTCTTTCGTGACCGTTGCTGGTTCACAGCACACGGAGTTCCGCGCTCGCCGATTGTACATGTTGGACTCACGATCGCGTCCAAGTCCGCTGTCAGCGGCCAGAGTTGTAAGTAAAACGGGCAGTCTTTCGGTGCTTTTCTTACATAGGGAACTTCTCGAGGCGGCGCCAAAAGAAGATGGTAACCCCGGAACAACTCGAACAAACTTTATAGTACACATGGAGCGCAGCAACAGCCTTGCCAACGCGTGTACGACACGTTTTTATAGGGTGGACCCCCAATCAATAACAAGATCAACTAGTTCGTTCGTGTTCATGATAAGAACCCTAGCGTTCGCGCGTCAACCGAAGTCTCCCCCCATCAGTTAGACCGCTTCCTCCATCACGCAGCCCTTTATCCATACCTCCCTTTGATCATGATCGACCCCGACCCTCTCTCCGTCTGGATCGCCGTTCCTGATGAACCAGTTCTCCCGCCTGTCGATGAGGATGTCTTTGGTCTAAAAGGCTTGTAAGTCACGGATCCATGTCAACCTGGACGTGCTCTCACATCAGCTTTAGTTCAAGTCTACGATTCCCAAGTGACCTCCACCGCGACCAAAACGGGCTGGGCAGTGGCCTGTTACTTGGTCCGGACATATGCCACAACCGTCAAGGTGCCGACACGTTCGATGTGATCTCCCTGTCCCCGAATGCCGGCCAAAACGTATCCGTCCTGACCTCTGAGGTGAGTATGGTTGGTTGTTTGCACGGCCAATGTACTAGATGTTGAGAATATGCACAAGTCTTCACCAACAACCTACGCGAGTTTCCCTCCTGCGCTTTCTCCGGATTCATCTCCATATAGTATCGCGTCAACCCCGTGGCTAAGGACCCCCGGGGCTGATCTGTCACTTAATGTTGCCAATCTCACGCCGGTCGATGGCCTGTGGGATATTGGGGAGACAGAGGAGGAATCTTGTTCGACCACTCATTTTCTCGACCAGTCGGGTAACAATCTCGAAGATATGCCATCACAAGTCCAAGACGTGATGCCCGAGGATATTGCGTGCTCCCAAATTATCCCCAACGCCTCCCTTCCATCCGTACTCACTGCCACCCCATGTACGCCTCTCGCCGACACATCGATCTTCGTGGAACCTCCTCCACCTGTTGCATCAACATCTCCCCGAACTGAGGCTGTGCCACTTGGGCAAGCACATTGCACATCGCTGCCCCCCTCTTTGCCACACACATCCTTGTTCGGATTTTCGCCAGTGACACACTACCCCCGAGAAACAGGACTAGCCGCATCTCCGTCGTTGTCCCCGCTCAGCACTGTCAGCCTCTTTTCACGATCGCCGAGCATGTCCCAAAAACCATCACCCCTCATCAACTGCTCTCCGTTATCACCCGCACTTTCGCCCGTGCCACTCTCCAACAGTGGTGAAACAGTCGACTCCGTTTCGTCCACATCCACCAGAGTGACTCCGGTCAAGTTGCGGGCGAAGCGGAGCGTGGGGGCTCTCTATGACGACGCTTCTCCCTCGATACCCAGACGATCGAAAGCCAAGAACGTCGACGAGGAGGAGTGGAGCCCTGGGTCTGAGCGGATCAAGCGTCCGAGGACTATGTCGCAATCCACCAGGCAGATGACCGCATTGATTCCAAACCGTCCGCCGGACGAAAGCTCGGATTGCGCGACAGGTCAAGGCCTAGGATCTGATACCGACCATACGACTTGCCAGATTTGTGGGCAGGGATTTACGCGCGCGTCGGACTACATCCGCCACATGGAAAACTCGTCGAGCCACCCCGAAACCCGTAAAGTATGGCCCTGCCCGCACTGCGGCAGCGTGCTCGGGCGGAAAGATGCCCTAGGGCGGCATATCAAGACTCTACATCCTGGGAAACAAGTTTTCATCCCCGAAGGCATCTCTGGGAGCCAGTTGCCCGAGGGGCAGACGCAGCCGTCTGTGCAACGGATGGGACAGAGGAAAATGCCCTCGAGGAGGCAGCCGAGGAAGGGGACGCGTAGGTACAGCTGACTGACGGCACTGTATACATACCTATGTTTAAAAATACCTTTGCTTGTTCTGCTCCCCGACAGAGATGCCAGGCGGCACTTCCCGAGTGCTCAGGCTCCGACAAATGTCAGCCGCACGCGGCACATCTTCTCGTCACAAGCGCACCGGTGCACCACCATGGCCACACGACCTCTGAATGACGATGAAGTCTTGAACGAGTTAACTAAGATGGTTTGTTCGACAATTCGTCCGTCATACATCACTCAACACGATATCCAGGTGGCTTTCATCAAGCAGGAGGCTTTGGAAAAGGCTCGGGAGATCAGGGTCAAGGCTGATGAAGAGTTTGCCATCGAGAAGGCCAAGCTCGTCAAGCAAGAACAGAAAACGATCGATGCGCAGTACGAAAAGAAACGCAAGGGGGCCGAGGTTGCGCAAAAGATGTACGTTCATCTGTCGACGCTCGTCTTGCTGTCGTGACGTGGGCTAATTCAAACGACGAACGCGTAGTGCGCAATCTAATCTTACGAACCAATCCCGCCTGAAACTTTTACATCACAGGGAAGAGGAGGTTCAGGAATTGTTTGCCACGGCGCGTTCGCAGATCGTGACATCTGCCGAGGATGAGGCTCGGTACTCGCAATTTCTCGAAGCGGCCATCGCTCAGGGATTCCTTCAACTCATGGAGCCAAACGTTACGTTAATCGTGCGCGAAAAAGACATCGAACGGGCCCAAAAAGCCGCAGAAGCCGCCGCCGAGACTTACAGCCAGCTCAGCGGTCGTCAGGTAGCTTTTGATATCCAGGGAGTACTGGGCGACGAAAGGTATATTTCCGTTTTGTTTGGTATATTATCCAAAGCTTATCGCCAACCATCAATTAGTTCTGGAGGCGTCAAACTCGCGAACGGCAACAAGCGAACAAAGATTGACAATACCTTGGATGAGCGTCTAAGATTGCTGGAAGACAGAGTAAGCAGATTCTTCGGGCAGCAGGACTCAGTCACTGACATTCCAACAGATGTTACCAGAGATCAGGAGAGATTTGTTCGGTCCCAACGAGAACAGAAAGTTTTATTCATAAGCCTATGTAGTCCATTAGAATATATTATGCATCGGCTCTCCTGTAGCCGCCCTAATCATGAAATACCCTGCTTTGTACGATGTCTTTACCCTCGCCCATTCGATGACGTAAGCATACAGAGATCATGTGGTGGCGTGGTTGTCAGTTCCTTTCGCTCTCACACCATGGACAGCGCCGATGCGCATTCACTTCCACCGAATAGTGGTACGCAAGAGAATGGCACACACCTGTGGATACCAGAGCCCGAGGCGAGGGATTCTACGAGTGATCCAGTACCTTCATCGTCTCGTGCCCCCCAGCTGCTGAAGGAGCGGCTGTACGTGGGTAATCTCAGTCCAACTGTGGATGAGTGAGCCAAAAGACGTCGATTGTCAATCGAGCCCCTGTTCTGAATGTCTCAAGATATGCCTTGCTTCAGGTCTTTACAAAGTTCGGGAAAATCGCAAAACTGGATTTCTTGTTTCACAAGTCGGGTATCAACAAGGGGAAGCCGCGAGGGTATGCATTCGTCGAGTTTATGAACGAAGCGGTAAGTGGTCGCGCGCCTTTGGTTGTCCTAGTATTTTTTTTGACGTTTGTATCCCCGTTACCACGAACGTGCGTTGGACGGCGGTACTGGCTGGGTTACATGTCCAAAGGTTTTATCCCAGGCGACATAGGCTGACTGAACCCACTGGGCTTTAGGATGCAGCAAAGGCTCTACAGACCGCCAACGGAAAGCTCATGCGTGGTCGTAAGTTGGTGGTGACATTTGCACAACAAGCGCCCAGCCACGATTCGGGATCATCGTATACCGGCCGAAGCAAGAGGGTGGATACCACACCGACCGCGTTGAGTTTGGTGAAAAGTAGTGGGATTGCACGTCCCGAAGCGTGAGTACATGGGTATGGGCAGGATTATTTCTGGGTCGGCTCACAGCTCTCTCTAGCAAGACATCGAGTAAAATTGCCATGATGGAAGCCAAACTCCGCCAGATGGCGAATTCTTCCCCTTTTGCGGAGAGACCGGCGCTACCTAGTAGACCGGCTGCACCAAAGAGGCGTGCGCGGGAAGCTTCGAGTCATGGGACAAGGTCGATCTCTGGCAAGACTGAGCGGACGAAGAATACGGATAGTGGACAGCATGGACGATTGGCCGCACTACCGTCGATACCTGATGCGGAGTCCTCGGATATGACGAGAACTCCACCTTCAAGTAAGCAGCGGAGTGCTGGTATACCTGGCGTGAAGATTGTGAAAGGGATAAATAAAGGGACGCCAGGAGTCACGCCGTCGACATGAAGGGTTCGGACAGGTTCGCGATCCCATGCGTACCCCCGATTCTACCAGATCTTTACCGATTTCACAGCCGAGTTTCGGGTATACTGAAGGGGATTGTTGGGTTACCCTGTTTGCTTTGTTGTTGCAATTAACACTGTCGCTTTGCATGTCTAAACGCCTTTTGATCGTTCGCACTCAGAGAGCCCTTGAGTGCAGTCTCACCTTGCCTAGGCCTAGGGTAAGGGGCCGCGGAAATGGATCGGCCCGTCAAAGAATCCCCACGAACCGGGAGTTCATTCATTATCAGACACTCTCATGTTGACGAACATAACTCCTTCCATGATAAGTCGATGGTGATTAATAGGTTCTGGGCTTAACGTTTAACCACCGCCTGTCTGGGCCTCTTTTGGCACGGCGCATGCAGTCTGGTGACCAGGCTATGACAGCGCAAGGCGCACACCCAATTGAAATAGAGGGGCTATCGCTTTCGGATCTAATCCGCGCAACACGATTGGCTGCTCCCACTTGAACTCGATTCGAGGACATCTCCCGCCGCGGGGAACGGCCAGACTGGCTCTCATGTGAGACACTGCACTGCCAGTCTCATCAATCCGTTTCCCAGCGGACTTGAAAACGACCGCGCTGCCCCTCTTATATACCTCCATCGCCCCTCTCCCTCCTCCCCCCATCTTTCGAAATGCCTTCTGCACAAGTTGTCAACAGCAAAGACGGTGCTCCCTACACCACCTCAAATGGCGCCGTTGTCGCAGAGCCATACGCAGCTCAGCGCATTGGCACCGTCGGCCCCCTCCTTCTCCAGGGTCTGTGCCGATCCGCGCTCTAGGTACCTCATCCATCTGATTGCGATATGTTCAGACTTCCACCACATTGATCTCCTCGCCCACTTTGATCGTGAGCGTATCCCAGAGCGTGTCGTACGTTCACTACACAGATAGTTGCGTTGTTGCTCGCTCCTCACTATGACCACTAGGTTCACGCCAAGGGTGCTGGCGCACATGGTTACTTTGAATTGACCCACGACCTCAGCGACATTACCTCTGCCAGGCTCTTCACTGAGGTCGGCAAGAAACACCGTGCCACTGCCCGTTTCTCCACCGTCGGTGGTGAACTCGGATCTGCGGATACCGCCCGTGATCCCCGCGGCTTTGCCCTTAAAATCAGATCTGAGGAGGGCAACCTTGACTGGGTGTTCAACAACACTCCCGTCTTCTTCATCAGAGACCCTGCCAAATTCCCTCATTTCATCCACACCCAGAAGCGTGACCCTCAAACTCACTTGAAAGACCCCGACGCGTTCTGGGTATGAACTTGCTTTCTTACTCCAACCCTCTTTAATTAGATACACCACAGGACTACCTGACACAAAACCCAGAGTCCGCTCACCAGGTCACCATCCTCTTCTCCGATCGTGGCACCCCCGATGGTTACCACAACATGCACGGTTACTCTGGCCACACCTACAAGTTCGTCAAGGCCGACGGCAGCTGGGTCTACACTCAGATCCACATCAGAGCTGACGGTGGTTTCAAGGTTCGCATTACCCCTCGCCGCTTGTGAATCCCCGTTCTCATCTATTTCAGACCCTCGACTCCGCCACCGCAGGTAGACTCAGTGGTGAAAACCCAGACTACGGTATCCAAGCGCTCTTTGAAACCATCGAGGCAGGAAAATACCCCTCTTGGACTGTCTATATCGTGCGTACTGGTGCTCAATGAAGAGGGATCCAGATTGGTAATACTCCACGTGTTAGCAAACAATCACTCCCGAGCAAGCGGAACACTTCCGCTACAATGTTTTGGATCTCACCAAGGTCTGGCCTCACAAGGAGTTTCCCTTGCGCCCTATCGGCAAGTTTGTGTTGAACGAAAATGTTCAAAACTACTTCGCCGAGGTGGAACAAGTTGGTTTTCCTTTACTACTGAAAGATGGCCTGGTCTAACAGGAATCCAACCCAGGCTGCTTTCTCTCCCTCCCACACCATCCCCTACTTTGAGCCTTCTTGTGACCCTATTTTGCAGTCTCGCCTCTTTTCCTACCCAGACACCCACCGCCACCGACTTGGTGTCAACTACGTTCAGATTCCTGTTAACCAGGCAATAGTTCCGATCGCCAACTTCCAGCGGGACGGCTTCATGGCCATCAACAACCAGGGTGCTCGCCCCAACTACCAAAGCACCATCGCCCCGTTGACATACCTCAGCAACAAGGGTTCTATCAACGGTTCTCCCCGAGACGCTGAACGCGAGGCCAAGCACGAGAGGTGGATCGGTGGTGCTTACTGGGATCTGAGCGAAATCACCGAGCGTCAGTGATCCACATCCGCATCAAGACAAGTTATGTGATTGAGCTTGATCCTATAGTTGACTTTGAGCAGCCACGTGCGCTCTACACCAAGGTATTGGACGATGTCGGTCGCGACCACCTTGTCAACAACGTTGTCGAGCACGTCCGCGGCGTGAAGAGCCCTGTGATCAAGTCGAGGATCCGTGAGCTTTGCTTTCGCAACGTCGCTTTTGTTTATCTGACTGTCTTCTTCAATAGTTTCCTACTGGGCTTCCATCCACCAAGAGCTTTCGGACCGCATTGCGGCTGGCCTTGGTCTCCCCGGGGGGGCTAAGCCCCTTCCAGGAATTAAGCCTGCCTCTGAGGCTCTCCGTTTCCGCGTTAAGCAAGTGTGAGACGAGCTGGTCACATAAATGTACATTTAGCCGCCGAAACCAAATGTGTATTATAGACGTCTCACGAATGAAAGACGAGCAGATTTGAACCACCATATCTCAATTCCTATAGATGCTGTTGTTCCCATTGGCACCGGGGATTCATGTTTCGGAGGGAAATTCCTGGTGGTGATTTCAGACGACTGGTTCCGGACAAACCAAGGATGGGTGCGGCGGCAGAGTCAACGCGCCTGGCCCAGCGAGATTATATGTACACATATTACCGACAACTCTAAAGATACAACGAAGAACAAAAAATGACCGAATTTGGCCGCTCAAGCATTTCCGATGCCTTTTGGAACTTTTCTTGTAGCTCCGAGTTTCCGATGACTTTTGCGGCCTGCGTCATTTGTCGTAAAAGTTCGCCCAGTCGTCTGAATACACGGATGAGATTGCCTTCGAACTGGTCCGTCAACTGGAAAAATAAAACCCCCGGGAGGATGATGAATCTACGGGCCGAACGTGGTCATCTCGACGTGATCACCGACCTTGCAAATATCTGAAAAGGATGCCCCGCGACACCACTGAACCACTGCATCCATGAGCTCCACCTTGAACGATTGGACGTATTCGTCCTCCACGAGAGGCAGCTTTGATTCTTGGGATACCTTGGCGATACGCCGAGCCAGCTCTTGCATCACACGTAAAGGTGCCGCGAGCTCCTCGGTGAGCTTTGTCTGTTGTTCGCTCTGTGTCCTGATGTCAGCCAACGTATTTATTTGTAAACAGGTAGGAGACGGCGGCCTACTTTCTCTGTGAACACGAAACAGCTCAGTAAACTGGCACATTGCTCCGGTAGCAGCGTGTTGAAAGCGCCATTGAAAATCAGCTCGGTGAGCAACAGCTCGTCGCCAGTGCTGATTTCACATGCGACACGACCTTTCATTTCCGCAACGTCTGACGAATTCGTGAAACCTAGCCGTCGCAACACGCGCTTTCGGCACTTGAGCTCCTCGAGTTGCAGAACATCGTGGGTCGCGGAGATCCGTTTCTTCAGTGCCCGGATGTTTGTTTGCGCCACCTGTTTCTGGGCATATAGAGTATACAGCTGTGGGAGGCGGGGGTCTCTGTGAAGAGGGTTTGAAAACATCTTTTTCTCCATGACGTCGATTTTCTGATGACAAAATCAGGGTCAGCAACGATGGATGGTAACGCGCGGATTGCGCCTCACTTTGACAAGGCTGAGGAATTTTTCGTCTTTGATCCCCATGTTCTCGATTGGATCGAGCAGCGTTATTCCGTCGGGGAACCTGCGCTGCACTTCCAACACACTCTTCCAGACGGTATCTCGAGCTTGATCTTGTCGCAAATCTTTTGGTAGGAATATTCGAATATGACTTATCTCCTCGACTGTCGACAACAAAACTGGGACGACAAGTGGAGTGCCCTTGTCGCCTGGTGGGCAGGGCAGAACGCCACCCGGTGTTGGCGTGGTGATGTTCCTCTCCTTGGGAAGGGTAGCCCCTGATACACAGTTCAAAAGAACGTCTAGAATATATTGCTCGTGTGGAGGGACCTCGTCGATCTGGAATTCTGACTTCGTCTGAAAATGCGTGAGTTGGATAACGGATCACGAGATACCGGGGAGAATGTAGACCGACCTTTGACTTGCTACGTTTCTGAAAGTTGATAACTACGCCCCAGCCAAAGTCGGCGTCTTTGTGCTTGACGCGGACTAGCCGGCCGGCCTGGAGGAAGGGTAGGCTATATGTCGGGTGCGTGATGACCGCTCGGAAGTCCTCCCCCATCTGATCAAGTTGTTGGCGGTAGTCATAGTATGCGGCCACGAGGTGCTCGTCTGGGATATGTGTCGAGTCCCGCCGTCTCTCTTCCGCACGCAATTCTAAGTGGTTGCTGTGAGCGAAGTAAACGATGACAGGCCAGTGTTTGTACGACGAACCTTTTTCCAGCACTGGAATCCCGGCGCTACTCTGAAACTGGAAGAAACACCGTTCAAGCATGTACTCGGGGCTGATTCCTTCCACTTTGAGAAGATTCAAAATCATGTTATACCCCAGATGGAAGGCAGAATCGAGTCGATCAGCCTCTCCCTTGATCATCGTCTTGGCGGAAGCGGGTTCAAGCTTCTCGTCACACATCATAATGACGACACCGCGATCATCCAAACCGCGACGACCCGCGCGACCTGACATCTGGATGTATTCCCCGGAGGAAAGGTCTCGAAATTCACGTCCATCAAATTTGCGGGCCGCCGTGAACACGACAGTCTTTGCAGGCATATTTAGACCGATAGAGAATGTTTCGGTTGCGAAAAGCACTTTGATAAGACCTTCCTGGAAGAGAATCTCGATGACTTCCTTTAGGATCGGGAGAAGACCGCCATGGTGAATGCCAATTCCACGCTTTAGAAGAGGGAGGAGGTTCGATATCTGAGGAAGATTGCGATCGTCCGGGGAAAGGTTTTCGATGGCATTTTGGAAAATACTCGCGACCAGTTCTTGCTCATCATTCGAGTTGAACTCGAATTTGGACATGGCCAAAGCGAGAGCCTCGCATTCTCGCTTGCTAAATGCAAAGACAATGACAGGGTTGTAGTTTTTGAGCATGATCATTTTGATGATCTTGGAGATGTCAGAAGACCCTATGAGACAATGAGAAAACCATTGATTGCGGCGGAGTATAAGGTATACCTTTCTTTTCACCGCCCTTTCTGGATTTTCCTTTACGTCCTTTACCGCTTTGGGGGTCTGCCGGATCTTCACCCATCTTTTCTTGTAGGGTTCCCATTGCTTTGCTGAAGTTATCTTCCTTAAACTCGCCCTTTTCGTTGACCACCAGGTAAATGCCTTCGCCACCAGCGGGAAAGAGGTAGTGCTGCAAGGGTGTAGGCCGGAAGTCGGTGTACACGACGTGACATGGCTGTTCGTGGGACTTGCATATCCACTCTGCGAATTGCATAGCGTTAGGAATGGTGGCTGATAGAAACACGTATCGGACGGTGTGAGGGAGCAAGATAATGGTTTCCTCCCAGACTACACCACGTTCCTTATCTCGCATGTAGTGAATCTCGTCGAATATAACCCATGCGACTTCTCGCATGATTTCAGAGCCACGATACAACATGGAACGCAGAATCTGACTGGTTGGTAAACTGTGTGCTCCGAGGCATGATAGGACACTTACTTCTGTCGTCATAACCAAGCAAGTTGCGGATGGATTGATAGTGACATCTCCTGTCATGAGACCCACGTCACCAAATTCAGCAAGCATCTCGCGATACTTTTGATTACTGAGAGCCTACATGAAGCCGAACGCGTTGATTTCTCAGCGTTTCACAAATGTGGATTCAAACCCGCTCACTTTTATTGGACTAGTGTATATTACACGTTGCCGGTTCTGGAGACACTGCGCTATGGCATACTCTGCCACCACCGTCTTACCGGCACTAGTGTGCGCCGATACCAAGACACTCTCATTCCGCTGGATAGCATACACCGAAACCTGCTGGAACGGGTCAAGGGTGAACTTGTATTCCCGAACAGGCTTTGAGGGAGGAATATGTTTTGCAATGGGAACATAGTCATAGCCGGGAGGAATGGCGACTTGATGCCGGACCTGAGCAACATAAGAGCGGATGGAAAAACCCCATGGCGTCACAAACCTGATGCCGAAGTTCCAGTCTTGAACCCTCTTCGACAGGACCAGTCAATCCACCACTCGCAGCCATCTCACGCTTCGCCTCTGTCTGAAACTCATCGACCACAACAGGAGCTGGGCTTGCAGCACGAGATCGCTTCATAGGTCTCTCGACAACCTCACGCGCCGCTGGTGGCAGCCTGTCCAGATCGGCATTGCCAGGACTCGATTTTCGCTTTTGACCTGCAGTGGATACGGGAACAGAGGCGGGTATCGGCAACTTGTCTGCGAGCGCTTCGTTGTCGCTTTCGTCCTCTGGCGGGGCGTTATCGAGGAAAGAGAATAAGTCCGGCGCCATCGCGGATAGTAATGAGGAAACCTCATCGAAGTACTTGCCATTTGCTGCAGACTAGATGATTACGTAACGAATGGGGTTTCCCAGGAGGTCCCGCCTAATTGAGCAAAAGACTCCGAGTGGAACGATCATTATTGCAGATTGCCGATCTGGTCTACACAGACAATGGCAAATGAGACACTCGGGCTTGTCTCCCCCCAGGCATTTGACTCCGTTCTTGTTCAGGTGAACACCGAATCGGCCTATAAGAGGCTCCATCGCCTCGCAATGAGAAATCTCGAACCATCCAATGTCGTTCTCTCCTACTCTCACTACTCTCATCGCGCTCTGGGGTGTGGTGACAATTTATATTGTGGGCAGTCGCAAGTTGCGAGCACGGTCCCCGTTGCCCCCCGGTCCGAGACCTCTTCCTTTGATTGGAAACCTACTCGATCTTCCCTTGAAGAACGAGGCTGCGACTTACAACGCATGGGCCAACAAATATGGTGCGTTCCTACTTCATCGATGCGTCCAGTTCGATCATAAACATCCTTAAAGGTGACTTGGTGTATGCTACTGTCATGGGACACCGCCTGCTCTTCGTCAACTCCCCACAGATCGCGAACGATCTCTTTGAGAAGCGGTTTGTCAACTACTCCGATAGAAACAAGCTACCTATGATCAACGATCTGTGAGTTTCTTCCCGACACAGAAGAAATATCGAGGCTAATCCATCATTTAGAATGGGTTGGGATTGGAGTTTCGGCCACATGCCTTACGGTTCGTACTTCCTTGCCATCGCCGAGCGCACAGCTCAATGATAATTGTCTGGTCGTACAGGAGAGCGCTGGAGAAAACATCGCAAGATGTTTGAGCGCCAATTCCGACCTGCCGTCGCCCCGACTTACTGGCCCCTCCAGCGGAAAGAAGCGCATGCGCTTCTGAGGAATATTCTGGACGCTCAGGAAAACCTCATTGAGCACCTCAGGCAGTGAGTAAGGACCCTTTCCTTTTCGTTTCACAGCTAACTGCCGCACAGTAATTCAGCGGCGGTAATCATGAATGTGATCTACGGAATAGTGATTTCACCAAGGGCGGATCGGTATATTGACATCGCTGAGAGGGCCTTGGAGGGAATGGCGAAGGCGGCAGCTCCAGGAGCATTTCTTGTCGACGTCTTTCCTTGGTGTGAGTACTGCTCCCGGCGAGATGGTACCCAATTGACTATGATGCAACAGTGAAATATGTTCCGGATTGGATGCCCGGGGCAGGATTCCAGAAGAAGGCTGCAAATTGGAAGAAGTATGTGCTGGAAATGCGAGACGCTCCCTTCGCAGCTGTGCAGAAGGCACTGGTTAGTATATATTGGCAATCCGATATGTGTCAAACTAATCCGTTGGAAGGCTGCGGGAACCGCATCTCCATGCTTCGTTACCCACCTCATGAACGATCTGACTAATACTGAGGACTCGGAAGAGCAAGTCGAGATAATCAGAGGGTGTGCTGGCCTTGCATATGCTGGTAAGATTGAATATCCATGTCATGAGTTATGGCGTACTCATTGGACTCCTTAGCCGGCGCAGAAAGTGTAAGAAGATGATTCCAGGCCCAATTTTAGTGTGCTGATTTCCTCTAGACCGTCTCGTCACTGTCGTCGTTCTTCTTGGCCATGGTTCTTCACCCCGCCGTCCAAGCCAAGGCACAAGCGGAACTAGACGCTGCCATCGGGCCTGGACGCCTCCCTGACTACAACGATAGACCTTCTCTGCCATACATCGACGCCATCGTTAAAGAAGTACTTCGGTGGAATCCCGTAGCTCCGCTTGGTGATTATTCCCCGCCGACGGTGATGATCAACGGAATTGATTTATTCTTCTTCAGGTCTTCCTCATATGGTTACCAAGGACGACATCTATGATGGATATTTCATTCCCGCTGGAACGACCATCATCGGCAACACTTGGTCAGCTATTATTCCTTGGCGAAGGTTCTCTAGGCCGAGATACTGAGATCAAAGCTGATACAGGGCCATCTTGCACGACGAACGAAACTATTACCAGCCGATGGATTTCATACCCGAGCGATTCCTGAGTGCCGATGGAAAAACAGAAAACGAGGAAGTTCTCGATCCCGCGACCGCGGCGTTCGGGTACGGACGACGGTAAATTTGAATATGGTTATGCTCCTAGATAGTTCGTTGATGGCCCCGCGCGTAGCATCTGTCCGGGCCGTTTCATGGCAGACGCAACCTTGTGGATATCCATCGCATGCATCCTCACCGTCTTCGACATTCGCCCTGGCAAAGACAAGAACGGTAATCCGGTTAAGGTGAAGGCGGACTTTGAGTCCGGAATGATCTGGTAGGTTGCAATACTCCAGCGCGAGAATGGTCACCGCTCAATAGCATCGATTCAGTCACCCCAAATCCTTTTCTTATGATATTTCTCCTCGCTCCGAAGCGGCGAAAGCAATCATCAAGGAAACGGCTATGCTCTCGTAACTGCTCTCCTTTCTCTCCACTCCGTTTCTGGTAAGATGTCGTACACTCAAGATATAGTTGTCTGCGTACGAGCCTACAATTATTTCTCGCGCACGGTTATCTTTTTTATGAGACCTGTACCCAACCGTTCAATCTCGTCCAATACGGATCGTCGATTGAGCAAAACGGCGTCTCTTTTGTCCTTTTCTTTCGATTTTCCCCCCTGTAACTTGTTGAATCACACGCGTATGCATACATAAAGGATGATCTCACCTCCGTGGTTGGCATGCTTGAGAATCCTCCTAGCGCTCTGAATGGACGAATTCCAGACACGTTCAAGAGCCAAATCGCACCAATACGATGCCCGCCATAGATGTCAAAAAAGAACTTGAGCGTGTCCGAGTACATCGACTGGTTAAAATGATCAGGTCGTGCAGAAATGGTCAAAACAGCACCTCGCGCACCTGCAAATCGTCGAACAACATGCGAGCTGGATCAAACCCTGGGCGTGACACCGCGTCACTATCGCTGGTATGGCCCACACGACCTTTCGACCACACCAATTCATCGGCTTCGATGTCTTGGTAGTACCTGGGCAACACTGTAGGGTCAAGTTCGATGACAATATCGTAGTCGTCTGTTGCATGAGAGAAAAGTCGCTGCAGGAGATGGTAAGCATCCAACTGAACCGCTTGAATTCGACACCCACCTTTACGCTGCGTGGATCAACATCGGTGTCCTGTAAGATCTTGTAAGCTTCCTTTGCTAACGCGCATAGACGGTGCGCAGCCACGATATCCGGTCCGCTTGAAGTCCACATTTTGCCACCTGGGTCCTCCGAAGTTGAAATAGTCCATACACCTTCCTTGGAACTTACAGCTACGACGGAAGGTTCTGTCAATGGACTGTTATCCTCATACAGAGGGACGAATAGAGGATTTTCGGGTTTCCAGTCCTTCAAAAACTCGATTGCCAGTGCGAACCCACGTTCCTTGCTCCTCGGTATGCTGACAGCCGTGTCGGGCAATGCGGCATTTGTCCTGACGAATGGGCGTGCACATATCATTTCCACTGCTTCCTCTGATACATGGATCCCAAGAAGCCAATGGGATGCGAGCCAGCGTTTGACTAAACGGACTGTGCCAGGGTACGCTATGTAGCGGTGGGAAAGGGTAGCGATGGCACGGTGATGTCTGGGTGCATGGATGAAGCGGCGGGTGTAGACATCCAAGGCTCGACACGCCATGCGTTGGTCTTTGGAGGGGTGAGGATGAGGATTGACAGGGGTTTTAACAGATGATGAGAGTCGTTCGAGCAGGACTGCTTCTCGATCATGCCATATTCGTGCGGAAAACGACCAGCCCTCGGGGGTGAGTATCTCAAGTGAGGCGTGATCCTGGATGTCTGAGTCGCAAGGCTGTTCGATATGCACAGCTGCCCGAAGACCGGGGTTAGCTGTCATCAGAGCGGATGCAATGGTCTCGAAGAACGCTAATTTAATCTTTTGAATGGCGCAGAGGTCGTCTGGCCACTTCGAAGATTTCTCAAATTCGAGGACGACGCGAATCTCAGGAAGGTACCGGAGGGGGGTAGGGAGTGCGAGAGTGGAAGACAGTGGAATGGGGAGGGGGCTGAAGGTGCTCGTGTATCGGAGATACTCGGATATAGGGCTAACATTCAAGAGGGCGAGGGGAAGCTTCTCATCCAAGGATTTGAGATTCTTGACTAAACCATCGAAAGCAGTCAAAGCAGCCTTGAATCCTGCCGTTACACCTGAGTGTTGGTGGAGACTTGCCATGCAATCTGGGAGGCGAAGCTTGGCATCAAAGGGCGTTGCGATGGTCTGAATATCCGCGATCGGAATTCCGAAGTGAAGATGTAGGAGGTGGCGAACAATGAACG
>JBBPRK010000944.1:0-16249 GCA_038093075.1 Boletus patriciae
CGCGATGCTGATCCCTTGTCTGTAGAATATTTCCTTGCCAAAGACGACGATGGACGTATGCCTGCGCTTGAGCGTGTTACGATCAGCACCGAGCCACGACAAGTAGTCTGCAAGATTAACCATATACCGTCTATCTGGCGGCCAGTGAGCTGTAGAGAGAGCTGTCTGGCCATGCCGTTGGTGAGATCGTACACATAAAGCTTGACTGGGGCAGACATGTAGGGTATCGTTGCGGAGGACGTGGACGTTCAATGCAAAGCTGGAACAGTTGTCGCGGCACAGGAGCCTGCCCTGGCAGCAGGCAGTGCCGGGGACGCGCAAGCGACGAGTCCTTTCCCGAGCATTCTGGACGTGACAGCATCCGAGATAAGATAAGATAAGGAACGAATACAACATCGTATGTAGCACAAAAAACAACACCCTAGAGTTTCGCTTTCGGGCTCGCCTTCATCTCCCGAGCGCGGTCCCGCAATACACGACGAAGAAGTTTCCCACTCGGATTCTTCGGAATCGCGTCGATAAACTCGACCCCTCCCACAAGATGCTTATACGCCACCTTGTTGTCTGCCACAAACTGCCCGTCCCAATTGATATCACCGTCGAAATCATCCTTGAGAGCGAAGTCAGCACTAACCTTGGAGATGGCAGCCTTGACTTTCTCTGCTTCACCCGGGTTGTCCGCGACACGCTTGGCGGCGTGGGCGTGAAGAACGACGAACGCCATAGGCACTTCACCACTATACTCGTCTAGAATCGGAACGACGCACGCGTCGGCGACCTCGGGGATGCTCAGTAAACATCCTTCGAGTTCAGCGGGTGCGACTTGGAACCCCTTGACTTTCATTATTTCCTGCCAACGTGTCAACGTAGGGATGCCTTTGGAATGACGGCACCGACTTTGAGACGATCCACGATAAATAATTCTTTGTCTTCCCGGACGGTGACTTCGTCCCCTGTGCGGAGCCACCTATCACAGTCCGAGTTAACGTTTCGAGTCAAACAGGCCGTCGAGCAACAAAGGAATTACCCATCCACAAAGGTTTCCTTTGTCCTGTGTGCCGTTGAGCCCCATTGGCAAGACATCTCGCGAAAAAAAATAAGAGTGAACGCACGCCTCCTCGTTCTTCCAGTAACCAAGGGCTAGCGATGGCATCTTCACCTGAAGCTCGCCAGGCTCATCGAATTCTGCAAAAGTCCCATCCGCTTTCATGACGCGAGCGACGACGCCCGGAAGGAGCCTTCCCGCACTTCCCGGAACTCCAATCTTTGACTCCGTAGAAAACATGGCGATAGAGGCCGACGACTCGGTCAAACCTAGTGAGACCTCGTCAGGAACATCACAAACAGCAAGGACAATACCGACCATAGCCTTGGCCAATTTGCGCGTTAGGAAGGACCGCCGCGATCTGTTTCATGAGGTCTGCGGACAGAGGTGCCGCACCGCATATCATATATCTGATGCCCGAAAG
Organism: Boletus patriciae; assembly: GCA_038093075.1. Classification (NCBI taxonomy): domain Eukaryota; kingdom Fungi; phylum Basidiomycota; class Agaricomycetes; order Boletales; family Boletaceae; genus Boletus; species Boletus patriciae. The sequence continues at coordinate 1,470 of JBBPRK010000944.1, forward strand.
ATCATACTCTTTGGTTGCCGGGTGCTGGTGTCGTTGGATTATTATTCACAACGCCGACCACCGGAACTTACCTTGCAAAGCATCACGATTTGAGGAGGTACGAGCCTACAATGATGTCCGTTAACTGAGCCAGGACGAACAGATACCAAGCGTTACATCAACAGTGTTATCTTGTGCCGAGAAATACTCTGCAAAAAGTCTGTAAAGTTAAACTTTGGGACCACCACCAACGTGACCTGAGGAGCGCGGTCACCACGGCGTTTCCAGCAGGAAAAGGAGGACCATACGCCACAGAATATCAAAAAGTGCAACTTGGGTCATAGGTGAGATGAGACGTCGTGCACGAAACGCGCGGAGCTTACAGAAACCACGAGACCATAAATGTCTTGGTTTGCAAGACGTTAGAGTGGTCTTAGAGCGGACACGGATCCACCTACGGTATAATGGTAGTACTGGACCGTCGCTCAGCGGCAGGTTAAATACATGGGTTCGTTTGACTTACTTCCAGCCGCTATATCCCCAGGGCGGTAGCTCCGATCCTCCCATGCACAGTCGTCTTGGTTAATCTTGTAATGAAGGGCCATCAAAATGACATTGACGATGGGGCCATAATGCGAGATCGCCACCGCCTGGCAACTTGGGGGTCAATAGGCATGCACAAGATCCGAGCGCAAAAGGGCCCTCACCTTGGGCTTACCGGTCGTACCGCTGGAAAAGTTGAGAAGGGCGATCTTGGACTTAGCTTCGCCGGGCTTGAGCTTACGCTCGACGAAACATTGGTCCATCCTCAAACCCTCTTGTATGAGCGCCTCCACGGAGATATGGGCGCTTCCAGGAACGTCGTCGAACACCACGACGCGCGTGTCTGGTATACCGGCTTGACGCGCGGCGGACACGGCAGTGCGCAAAGACACCGGATGGGTAATGACGAGCGTCGCATTCGTGATTTGAATTTGGTATAGCAATTCGTTGGCGGTATATGCCGGGTTTGCACCACTTCACAGTCACGCATGTGAAGTGTGGGATTTTAAAAAAGCAGTAAAACGTGACTGACGAGACAATGGCACCCAGTCTATGCGTTGCCCACATCGCGGGCGCGTAGTCTAAAATGAACGGAAAGATATACCACAGGTCAAATTTTCGACCAAAAATAATGGACCCACCAACATGGTTTGGGCTAAATAGCACCACTGGCGCATACGATGAGCACACGAAGCGAACGGACGAATGAGTGATGGACACGTACCGACGTCGTTTTCCTCTGTGTGGAACAGATGGCGTGAGATTGCAGAGAACGATCGTCAGCGTACTCGTCACTCACTGATCCCATACCGCGCTTGGAGCGCATTCGCGAGCCCAAACGTCCGTGTACGTAACTGGACTCTGTCAGGGATCGACCTACGTCGTGGGGATCTACCACGTACCTCCTCGAGGTCGATGGGTCTCCCAGTGCCATCTTCAATCAACCATGGGACACCAGTCTGACGTGCAGGTCGCAAGGGATGGTGCGAATCGAGGAAAAACTGCGGAATAGTCAGGTTATCGGGAACGGAACAGTCGACGGAACCGCCAGATATTTCGAGCATGGTGCTGGAGAGGATGAACCAGCGACGATTCGGAGGCAAAGGAACAGGCCGGATCCAGGACGCCAAGGGCAAGTTGAGACGACTAAAACAAGCTCACGTACACATTCATCATATTAGGAGCCGGGCGGTTCTAACTTCCGTCTTGGGGATAGGACCCTTTCAACTTAGATCGAATCCTACTTGGGAATCGATGCACAAGGAATCCCAGCAATCAACGAGCACATCATCTCACGAGGACGCAGCTGAGATCGTCGCCGTGTGTATCGAAATTTAAAACGTTAATGAAACACTTAGGAGATCAAAGTTTCGCAACCGGCCGCAACCTCAGACTCCGGGCCGTATCCCTTAGCACACGCCTCAGCAGCTTTCCGCTCGGGTTCTTCGGGATGACTTCTACAAACTCGACTCCTCCAGCCAACTTCTTGTATCCGACCTTGTTGTCCGCAACGTGCTACCCGAGGACCGCATCAGCTACAGCGAACGTCGGATATGAATTGATATATCAAACCTTCGTAATCGACTGCTTGATCGCTTCTGCCGCAGCGGGGTTGTTTTGTGCCCGGCTTACGGCATCAGATCGCAAGACAACAAAGGCGAGTGGAAGTTCGCCACTGTATTCGTCGGGCACCCCCACCACGCAGGTGTCTGCGACATCAGGGTGATCAAGAATACAGCCTTCCAATTCTGCAGGCGCAACTTGGAATCCTCGTACTTTCAGCATTTCCTGATGAGCACAGTGAGAGGCGACCCAACAAACGCAATGTCCAATCTGACCTTGATGCGATCGAGAACAAAAATCTCCCCTTTTCGATTCATCTTGACTTCGTCGCCCGTACGAAGCCATCTAACGGGTGGTCAGCTGTGTTGATACCCCAAGACATGATCTCCTTACCCGTTCACAAAGGTCTCCTTCGTGCTGCACGGAGGGGCATCAGGTGTATACCAACCGGGGGGCGTCCTCTACGTACGCTTCTGGATTCCCGGCGTAGCCCAATGCGAGCGCTGGTGTACGCACCACTAGCTCTCCAGGCTCGTCAAATTCCGCAAGCGCCCCATCAGGCCTCTCCACCCGAGCAGTAATCCCGGGAATAAGTTGACCAGCGCTGCCGCTCAGATCGCACTTGTTCTCAAGCGACCAAGTGGTGATGACAGTACAAGATTCCGTGGTCCCTGGAAGATAAGGATGGGCGCTGTATGCTGATATCCTCAAGGGAGGAACACACCATAACTTTGTCCAATGGCCGCGTTTGGGAATATCTCGATTAAGCGCTCCATCAACTCTCGAGAGAGTGGAGCTGCACCGGAGGTCAAATACCGGACATGACTAAGATCGTACTCCTTGACAGCTGGATGCTATTCCTCGCGTCGATCCGAGGAGGCATACGCATGAAGCTGAGCACCTACTTTACAGAAAATTACAACTTGAGGGGGAACAACCCTAGAATCGTAAGTTAGAGATGTGACCTAGTGTGGATCCGGAACCACAGACTAACATGAGATGTGTAATCCGGTGTCTGACGATACTTCTTAAGAAATCCAGAAGATTGAACTTGGTGATGAGGACGACAGGCATCTATTCCTGTCGTGAGTCCAGGTGAAGCCTCAAAAGACCATGATTTACGAACGCCGCAGAAGAAACTGAGGTGGGTCTAGCGATGGCACAGGTCAGCAGCATCCTTGGAAACAGCAGATTGGTTCTCTCACATTGAAGACCAGCCCATATATGTCTACTCAAGCACTTCGTAGTCAAGCGGACTTGCAGTAAAAGGTATCACGTACGATATAGTGGAAGAACTGTGGAAGAGCTTGTCACCACGCTGCAAGATCCATCGCATGAAGCTCTTACCAGCGCAGCAAATATCACCTGGTCTGAATCGTTGGTCCTCCCACTTGGTATCGTTTACTCTGTTATGAGCAGCGAGCTGGATGACGTTGGCTATGGGCGCATAGTGAGGTATCGCAACAGCCTAACGTATAGGTCAGGTGTCAAACTGTCACAACGAAGGTCCAGAATACCTTGGGTCTGCCCGTTGTGCCGCTAGAGAAATTAAGGAACGCCACCTTTGTCTTTCCTTCGCCGGGCTGTAGCGCACGTTCCTGGAAATCCAATGTGCTGGCTAGCCCCTCGTCGATGACATTCTGAACTGTGGTTTGTGCACCATACGAGGCACCGTCCGCGTTGAACAGTATGATGCGTTCCGGTGACAGCTTGGCAGTTCGAGCGGCAGAAAGGGCTACAGACAACGATTCGGGGTGAGCGACGATAACAGAGGCCTCAGTTGCCTGTATCTGATACGCGAGTTCGTCGGGAGAAAAGAGAGGATTCGCGCCACTGTCATACTTAGATCTCGCGAGTGGAAAGACAGAGGGACACTCACGACATGATGGCTCCCAGTCTGTGAGCTGCCCAGACGGAAACAAGGTAGTCTACACGGACGTCGGCGACAACGCTTGAGATGGAAGGACATGAAACGGCGTACCGACATGATTGGGACTGAATATCAAGACTTGTGTGGACGTTCAGCGTACTCGTCCACCAGTGACCATTCATGATACTGACCAACATCATCTTCCTCTGAACAGGGTCAACGCTGACGTACCGACCGAGGATGATGTACATACTAATGCCAAAACTATGCTTTAATCCGTTGGCTAAGCCGAAAACTCGTGCACGTATCTGAGTGAATGGGGAGTCGCGGTGCAACGTTGAATAGATGTCTTAATGGTGAAGGGCAGCTGACTCGTCTTACCTCCTCGTAACCCAATGTCCGCCCCGTGTGGTCGTCGATGAGCCAGGGTATACCATGTTTGCGGACAGGCCTGGAGGGATGCTGGGAATCTAGAATGAACTGTGCGAGCGTCAAATTGTCCGGAATATAAGGGAGCTCCCCTGCGGGAGAGTCGAGTTCGGCCATTTATCAGTCACGAAAGCACCTCCTCCAACCTTGAGAGAAAGAGAGAAAGGACTGCCACGTAACACACGCCGACACATGATCCATAGTATCAGCGCCGCTTGCCCATCCAATCATTGACAGTGTTCGGACGCGAAGATACACGCGCATCATTTATGTAATCGTGGGGTAGATAAAGTAGACCTAGAGTGAAGCACTACAACCGTGGCACGATTTTCGAGCCTTTTGCCCCCTCGGAGCGCTCCTCGTCATGGGCAGCAAGATCCAGCCCCGCAGTGGACCACTTCGCGCGTTGCTCGTTCCACCAACGAACAACATATTCCTTCTCTGCGTCCCCAACATTTTCCATGATCTCGCGGAACAATGCTTCCACGAGTTCTTTGCGGCTCACATCGTCGGGGGTGCCCTCAATGACGTCCTTCACTGCTGACAATGCCCGTGGAAGTAACGCGAGAGGGAGGGAGGGCAAACTCGATATTAGAGCCAAATATAACCGGTGTCGTCGGTTGACGCCTTGTGGCAATTCTTTGCACGTCGCGAGGATCGAGCTGATACACAGCCATGCAAGTGCAGGATCCCGGGTTAGAGACGCGCTCTTGACAAGAACGGCGAATGCGAGACATAATTGTGTCACATTTAACCTCCCATCTGAAGAGTTCTGAGCGACCGTTAAATAGATCCTAGGATACGGATGAAAAGTGGCAATTACCTCGAGTAGGCACTGAAGATAGAATGGGACCATTCTCTCAGTGAATGCGGAGTCCAACACGAGTGGATCATCTAGACGCGCCGAGGCATCCCGGACAACTCGCTTCGAGCGCGACGAAAAGATAGCCAGCACAACACTGTGAGCGGACTCAAACTCCCCCCTGTGTGTATAGTCCGACAGATGCCTGAAGGGTGGTTACTAAGGATCACCTGCAAACTTCGGCTGTTCAACTCACGGGGAACAAAACGGTAAAACGATTGTCTGAATCGTCGTTGGGCTCAGAACGGGGACGAGCTGCTCGATCGCACTCAAGGCAAACGCTTTCTTTGCCCGTTGCACTGGGTGCGTCGACACAAACCCGCTGGACCACACTTCATCACACAATCCCTTGACAAATTCTTCGCTTTCATCTGCATTGCTTGCAAGGACATCGAGAGCGAGATAGAAGCTCCGTTTGAGCTCTGCGAAGGCTCCGTGACCGGCACCACCGAATTTCTCGATCACGAAAGCCAAATGAGAAAAGGTGCGTAGCGTGATAAGCGCAAGCGCTGCAGACGAGTGGCTGAACGCTGGTGGGATGTAGACTGACGTTGAGAGGCCCGCTTCCGTTATCATAATTGTACAAAATAGCAGGGTCTTGAGGATTGTCCAGATGGACGTGGTGAGTGGTTGGGTCTCTGGGGCTACCTAGATGTGAGACCAGTGGTACTTGGTCAGAATGAGTGCATACCTATCGACTCCTCGTTCGCCTCAGCTAAACTACTGTTCAACCATCCAGCCTCGACTTTCCTTGCTATGGTTTCTAGGGCACGAAATGTCTCGTGGACCGGGGGAAGGGCAAGTTTGGGACGATAGTCTACATACAGTGAGATGCTTCTGGAGCACAGCTTCGAGAGAGAGCCCATGTAAACCATCGCATGAGACGATGCCATTGCATTAATTTCCTCATAGATAGGCGCCTCCGACTGGCAAACATAGAATATCAGAAACCCGCTTGGGATCCGTTCACACCGGACTCACCTTGATGGATATTTTGAATTGGGGGTTAGGTTCCAGATACGAGGAAAATGTGGATATGAAAGCTCCGTGTACAAACGCTTGTGTGATTGCCCGGACCACTAGACTCAACATTTGCTAATGCAGGTCAGCAAGGCAGCGGGCGCTGACACGGCGACACGCACTTGCAACGGCAGCGCGACGAATTTTTCCGGTGGAACAACCAGTAGGGCTTGGGAAGAGATGATAAGAGGGAGCGTGAGAGCATCCTCTGCGTGCATGCTTAGCATGAATACCCACTCAAGGGGCGATTACCGCACCTCCCGCCTCGGTGATGGGTTGGAATTGCTTGCCCCATGAATCGGACGAGATAAAGAGGTCGATGACGTCTGCGAATGCGAGAATCAATTCGTCCTCTACGCTGGACTTTGCATCCGGTCGTTTTGCGGGTAATTTTGGGAGTACGTCCTCGAGCCCTAAGAGGAGTCCACTGCAGCAAGAGAGACGCGTGATCGCATGACCCCCTTCGAACCCCTTGAGGAGGGACGTCGACCAGCTCGCCAAGCGTGCGTTCAGACTCGGTAAGAACAAGCCACTTGGCTCGTCCTTCAAGAGCCGAAGTTTTGCGTGGACAGCATGCCGGAAGGAGGTGCTGAGTGCGTCGAGCTTGGCGAACGAGAATGGACGGAAGAGCGGGCTGCTGACGATGGCTGCGGCGAGTGGTGTTGGCGACGGAGTGAGCTGAGAGAGATGGTGGACGATGAGGCCCTGGAGCGTTGGCAGCGGCGGCGGCGACGTGGAGGATGGTCTGTGCAGATGGCTCAATAGCGCGGTGTAAGACATGATCGGAAGACAACAAACAAAGCGGGTCTAGTACAAATAACGCGACGCGACCGCGTTCCCTCTCTCTCCACTTCACCACCATGTCCCAGCAACTCTCAGCAGGCATCTGTGCACGGCTCAGCGAGGCCTCTCCGGAGGAGATCGAGGAACTCGGCTCGGGCTACGCGGTCCAATTGCTGTCCATCAAAAAGGTGAACCAGACAACGAGCGCGGTCTCGACCGTCGACAGGTACCGCATAATCCTCTCGGATGGCGTCCACTTCGTCCAGGCCATGCTCGCGACACAGCTCAACGACCTCGTCTCGCGTGGAGAAATTGTCAAGAACTCCATCGTGGTCGTCGACAAACTCACATGCAACTTTGTGCAGGACAAGAGGTCTGGACTCCCGTTCTCTGCGGCGATTACACTCACGTCTTTCCAGACTCATCATCATCCTTGATTTTCACGTCCTCTCCAGAGACGAAGAAAAAATTGGCAATCCAGTCCCAGCTCCAACCTCATTTGCTGCTCCGACCAACACCGCCACCGAGACCCCTGACGCGTCGACGAGCATGACTCCTCAGCCCTCTGTCGCCTCCAGCCGACCAATCGCGGCTCGTTCTGCTCCCAGTGGTAGGGCGGGTAGATCCATATATCCGATCGAAGGCCTCAGCCCTTATCAGAACAACTGGACGGTCAAGGCTCGCGTCACTCACAAAACCGACATTAGAACCTGGTCCAATCAACGTGGAGAGGGAAAGCTCTTCAATGTGACTTTAATGGATGAGACAGGCGAGATCCGTGCAACTGCCTTCAATGCAGTTGTGGACGAGCTTTACGACAAGTTGGAGGAAGGCAAGGTCTACTACATTTCCAAGGGCCGAGTCAACCTCGCCAAGAAAAAGTTCTCCAACGTTCAGAATGACTACGAGATGAATTTCGAAAAGAACACAGAGGTTGAAGAGGTTGGTCATTCGATCAACAGTGGGGTTTCACTCAACGAGCCGATATCACAGTGTGTCGACACAACCAATTTGCCGATGATTAGGTACAATTTTATCGAACTGTCCACTCTGGAAACCCTCCAGAAAGATGCAACCTGTGGTACGTACACCTAGTGGGTAGGTTTGTTCAGGTGACTGAGTGAATGCAGATGTCATTGGTATTGTTAAAGAAGTTGGACCTCTTGGAGAAGTTGTCTCCAAAGCAACGAATAAATCAGTATGTGCCGCCTTCTGGGTCATCCTATTGCCTAAACATCATTCCTAGGTGGCGAAACGTGACCTTACCATCGTTGACAAGTCGCTCTACTCCGTCAGAATGACGATCTGGGGGAGACAGGCGGAGACATTCGCGGCTGACGATCTGCCCGTGGTTGCGTTCAAGGGGGTCAAAGTTGGAGATTTTGGAGGTACGCCTACAGCTCCGTATTCTACGCTCGCTACATGCCAAGTCCAGGACGGAACCTTTCAATGCTGTCTTCAAGCTATATGACGATTTCCCCTGACATTGAGGAAGCTCATTTACTCCGTGGCTGGTACGACGGTATTGGAGCTGAGAAGTCGTTCCAATCCCACTCAAACGCGATCTCGTCTGGTGGATCGTCGTTTAGCGGCTTTAACCGCAACGAAATGCGTCACCTGAGCGAGGTTAAAGAATCGCAGCTCGGCATGTCCGACAAGGCAGATTTCTTCTCTGTCCGTGCTACGGTAATGCACATCAAGAGCGAAACCATTGCATACCCCGCGTGTCCTACGCAGGGCTGCAGCAAGAAAGTCACTGACTTGGGTGACGGTTGGCGGTGTGAGAAATGTGACAAGACGTTCGAGCGTCCGGAGCACCGGTATGTCCTCTACACTCGTACGTCCGCGACTAGAATTTTAACTCGCTCGGTCCAGATACATCATGTCGATGGCGGTAGCGGATTGGTCCGGCCAAGCGTGGCTGCAAGGGTTCAACGACGCAGGTCTCGCGGTGTTTGAGAAAACCGCAGATGAGGTCATGGAGATCAAGGTAGGTAGCATGTTCTTTTGTGGCCGACCGCTCACCTAATTCATGTCAAGGAGCGTAACGAGCAGGAGTTTAACGCTCTCATGGCGCAATCGGCCGGAAAGACTTTCAATTTTAACTGCCGTGCGAAACAAGATACTTACAACGTGAGTGTATATTTGTACATATCTTCCACTTTAGGACAGCATTCATCTTTGGCATAGGAACTAACGCGGGTGAGATACGGTATCTCGAAGATAAGCCCGCTAGACTACTACGAAGAGGCCAAGCACCTTCGCGACCTCATCAAGCAATCAAGCTGGGCACAGTAAGTTCCAATGGCGAAAGTGTTGGTAGGCGCCCAACTGTATTCCGTCTGTATCCTGTACAATGTCGGCCTGTATGATACTTGAAAGCCTCACTGGTTGTGCTGTACTGTCTTGACCAAAAATGCATCTAGTTTAAAATCACCAGAAGGCATTGGAAAGCACAGCGGCATGGAACATTGTCAACTGGATGTCTTACAAAATACAGCCACGACTTGCACTACGTGAGCCGAGTATCAACAAAGCAGTTCGTCCCGAGCGAGCGAGTCGACAGTACCGACCGCAACCCGGGACTATGACGTGGAGCTCGTGGCGGCGGCGCCAGAATAGCCAGATACCTTTGGCATCTTCTTATCCCCGGTCGTCAGCTGCTCCAGATCCGCAGCTTTGAAGTAATGCGGTGCGACTAGAGACGAACCACACCGAGTTAGCGAAACCTAGCCTGGACGCGCGACGAAAACGCAAAATGACTCGCCTTCCATTAGCCACGAAGGTTTGATCTCCATCACTTGCCTGTCGAACGGGCGTGTTTAGCACAGACGTTCTTATGCGAAACGTCAGAACTTACCTCATGTACGACTTGGACGTCATCACGAGCTCGTAATACACCATCGTCTTCACGGGAGGCTGATGCTGGAAAAGACTCGACGACGGATGAATGTACACCGTCTGGTGCGTTTTGAGCGTCCGGTACGAATCGCCGCTCTTTTGCAGTTGCGCCTGGATAGCAAGACCGGCGTCAGGACATCCTCTCGAACACGGCCCACACAAGAGGAAAAAACGCACCGTGTTGTAAAAGTACCCAGAAGTGATCGCCTTTTGGATGGGCGTGATATCGTTCGAGTTGGGGTTGCTCCTCACGACCACTTCGACGCGCTCGCACAGGCCCGCGAGCTGGTCTCTGATATCCCTCGCACGACTGAGGCTCTTGAATTGCAAGAATTGCTCGTAGCAGAATTGTTGTGAATAGTTGGTGTCGGCCCATTGTTCCCAGACGTTCAGCAGGGTAAAGTGGTCACCCCCGGCGCGTACAAAGTTTTGTCGGGCTTGGTCGGCATGGAGTTTCTTGTCCTTGGGGCGGTAAAAGAGAGAAGAGGATTCCGACAACATCGATATGATTGTCAGGACCTATTGGAGCTCAGCACCCATCTCCCTACCAAAAGACGACGAAATGCCCTCACCTCGTCTGTGCAAACATACTTTTCACTCTCAATGATGGCCTTGCTAAGCATGGGGTCCACCGGGAACTCTGCCATGCGTCTCCCGAGTTTCGTTAGCTCTCCTCTGTCATTTAATGCCCCCAGCGCATACAGCAATTCAAGTGCACGGATGAGCGTCTCGCCAGGCGGTGGATCCATAAACTCAAACTCCATGAAGTTGTTGATCCCCAGAGACTTGAGAAGAAGGACGGTCAGGCCGAGATTCGTACGTTGGATTTCTGGGATGGTATTTTCTTCCAGTTCGTTCGCAAAGGCCCATTTTGTGTAGAGTCGGAAAGCTTTGCCTGGCCCCACACGTCCTGCACGACCAGCGCGCTGATTTGCAGACGCTCTCGAGCACTAGAAGGCAAAGTTAATATGGCGGATCATGTCTTGTATACCGGGATTTTAGACGCACGGGTACCACGACGAGCGAACTCATGCCCGTTCTCGGGTTGTATGTGTTCTGCTTTACGAATCCCGGATCGATCACAAATACTACACCATCGATCGTGATACTCGTCTCTGCAATGTTAGTGGCCAGGACAACCTTGCGAGCCCCTGGAGGTGTAGGCTCGAAGATCTTCGCTTGCATGTCAGACGGGAGGTTCGCGTAGATGGGACAAATGACAAGTTCGGCAATCTTGTTTCCGAGCGCGCGTGCTGTTTCCTGTAGGTTCTCTTGAGCAGCTTCGATTTCATCTTGCCCCTAAATGATGAACATGTCAAGGAATTGACGAAACGCGAAAATTCAAGCTTACGGTGAAGAAAACTAGGATGTCGCCTTTCGGCTGCGTCGTGTGGATCTGAAAGATGGTTGTGATGGCAGCATGGAGGTAGTTGGCTTCCGGTTGAGGAGTATAATGAATATCTACTGGATATCGACGTCCAGGTACTGGAAAGTGTGAATATAGCCGTTACATAGAGTCGAGTTTGAAACTCACTAACCATAGAATACAGGCGCACCGTCGAAATATTCGCTGAACTTTTCGGCGTCCATTGTGGCACTCGAAATCAACAACCGAAGTTCAGGCCTGAACCTTGCGATATCCTATTTGCACCCCAGTCAGCCTATGAAATATAACAATCGGTGTGGGTCATCGCACCTTGACGAGGGCAAACAAAATGTCCGTACTAAGCGTTCTCTCATGTGCTTCGTCGATTATCAGCGCCGAATATCCTGCAAGATCCGGTTCCGTCAGGAACTCTCTCAACAGCATGCCGTCCGTCATGTACTTGAGCACCGTCTTGTCGCTTGTGCAATCCTCGAACCGAATGGAATAGCCAACCTCATACCCGACTTTAGTTCCCATTTCCTCTGCAACACGTGCAGCAACGGACATTGCGGCTACTCGTCGAGGTTGTGTGCATCCAATTTTTAGGCCACCAGCAGTATAGCCAGCTTCGTGGAGGTATTGCGGTAGTTGCGTTGTCTTTCCGGAACCGGTCTCGGCCACGACAATCAAAACTTGATGCTCTTTGATCGCTTCAAGTAGTTCCTCACGATAGGTATAGATTGGGAGGGATTTGCGGGTCTCATCCATTGTTTTGACTGGTAGCGAACGATGAGAATGAGGAAGGATGTGGAAAGAGATCAATGATGATACGTACTTCGCTGCTCAGCTTCCTCGATCTGCCGTTGGAGAAGCTTGTCCTTCTCGCTCATCATACCTTCGCCTTTCAAGGTCTGATCCATGACGAATTTGATCGTCTGACTCTCGTCAAAGACGTACTCGTAAGTATCCGCGACCTCCCGTTTATCCAACGCGCTGGTCTTGAAAGTACTGTGCTTTGTCTGACTGGCCTCCCACTGGTCGACGTCGGTGATGAATTGGTCATCGTTGCGCTTGGCTTCTTCATATCGCTGGTAGAGGACGTTTTCTTTCTTCTTTTTATCGATTTTGCCCTGTTCTGTAAAGTAGTCCTCGGGAAGTTGATACCCTTCCCACTTGTCATTTATGTTGAGGCGTTCCTCGACGAGTTTCAAAAGTTCCTTTTTCCGATCCAATTCCCGTTGTTCCCGCTTGGAGACCCTCATACCAGCAAAGAGGGATTCGTCGTCTGCGATTTCTCTGCGCAAGAGCTCGATCTGTTGAATTTCGCGCTTTGTGAGATATTCCTCACGGGAGTGAACACGGAGAGATGGGAGTGCTTGGGTACGCGCTTCCGAGTCGTCCGCGAGCTGTCGACGGGCAGCTGCATCAGCGGCGCCAGGACCCGACGCACGGGAGGAGCGGTCTTCGACGAGTTTCTTGGTCTTCTCGAGGTCCCGCTGGCGCATACGCTCGGCGAATTCATCCCTGGACTTCAAGTCCTCGATGCGCTCTCTCTCCTTGCGAACCTCCGTGTCCTCGATCTCGGGAGCGTCCAATTGCGCGTCGTCTGGGGGAGTGCGAGAGCGGGACCGCGATGTGACTGCGTCCGTTTTGTGCCGTTTCCGCGCCAGGTCGTCTTCGTCGCTCTCCCACTGTTTGCTGTCGAGCTCCCGCTTGCGAAGGCGGCGCTCTTTCCCAGCGCGTGCAGTTGACTTGTCCACTGACTCGACGGCATCCACCCCCGAGTCGCGTTCATCGAGCACAAAGCCGTAGTTCTTGGCCATCAGGTCGCGGGCAGCGCGTTCGGCCTGTTTGCGAGCGGTGTCGACGGCGGTGGCCTGCTTGTGTTTCGATTTCCGGGGCGCGCGTTGAAAGAGCTCGTTGACGAATGCATGGGCGTCGGAGGTGTTGGGGAGCCCGGACTCGGTGAGGGATGCAAAGAGGGCGTCGGGGGACTTTGCGGACGAGGCTGGGGAACGGATGAGACGGCGACGGTGGTGGCAGGGGGGGACGTACCGCAGGCGGTGATAAAGTCGGTCGTGCTGCTCTCGGCGAGGCCGAAGAACCTGAGCGAGTTTTCGCGCACGAATCTGGTGATGTCCGTCGACATGGGTGTCCGGTCAGGGTTAGGTAAGCACGCGTCTCTCCATGAAACTCGTCTCGACCTTCCACCCGCCATCGTCCGTCCTCGACTCCCTCAAGTGCACCCTCGCAGACGAACACGGTTCCGAGTTCCTCGTCGTCGCAAAACTAAACAGAGTAGACATCTACTCGCTGCAGCCCGAGGGTCTCCGCCACGAACAGGGAATCGAGATATGGGGGCGCATACGCACAGTAAAGGCGGTTCCCATCGTGGTATTTCGCATCCATAGTGTATCTATTCTGTCGGTAATGGCTTGCTTGACAGCACACCACTAGACTGAGCTTGTTGGTCCTCACCGATCACCCGGAGCCTATGCTTGCGTTCTTGCAATTCACGGTCTCCAAATCTGGTGAGAGCGACCTCAGTATAACCAGGTATCTTGCTCTATTCGAGGAGGGCGTGGGTGCGCGACCAGCAGAATTCTGCCATGATGTGCTCGTGGATCCCTCAGGGGCCATAGCCGTTGTAAGCGTTCACACGGGAAAACTCTGGGTCATTACTCTGTCCGAGGAAGGCGGTCACGAAGACGACTCTCTAACATCGTCAGCATGCAATTTCGTTGCCCAAGATGTAAAGTCTGGCTGACACTATCCATGACAGCATCCTAGAGCTCAATCTTCTCGGTCTCGCATTCATCTCTACCTCGGCTGAATCCTACACGCTCGCTATGCTACACCTTGATTTCCAGCAACGTCTCCAGCTCCTCGCGCGCGATATTGAAATGGATGAGATCCAACTTTCCCCCACACCATCGCAGCTACTTCCTCCTCTATCGCTTCCTGGGAAGTGGTTCTCTATCGAAGAACAGACGCCACGCTTGATCTTCGTCCCCTCTACAGAAATTAGTGACAACGAATGTGAAGGTGGAATATTAGTCGTTGGTGGGCGCAAGATTCTTCTCTATGATTTAGCTTCTGGCGATGCCCTTGAACAAAATATCCGCAAAAGCCGCCGCATGGAAAAGAAGAAAAAGAGCAGAAATGCAGAAGAAGTTGCCGATGCGAAACAAAAGGAAAAAGAAAGTGAATGGAAGAAAAGAAAGGCACGTGCGATGATTACCTGGCCATGGTCTGAAGTCACTGCGTGAGTTTTGCTTTTACGTGGTCAAACGTGCGGGAATCGGGAATCACAACTTTTGGATGTGATAGCTTATGCCCGTTGACGCCAGAGAACGATGCGTTTATGATAGGTGACAAATACGGAAGACATGCAATTTTGTATGTCGACAGAACCAGCGGGACGGCTTTGACACTCGTTGCTTTGGGAGAAGTATGTGGCACTT
>JBBPRK010000945.1:0-16235 GCA_038093075.1 Boletus patriciae
GGCCGCCATCGGACTGACCGCCACGCCCCGTTGGAATTCGGGAGTGCCGACGGGGAGTCGGCCCAAACCTTGCTTGCGGGAAGGAGGGGGTCGTGTTTATGGCGTTCAAGTTTACTTTTGGCTGGTAAACTTTGATTCTCCGTCCGGTCTTATTACCGCCACCGTTACCTCGCAAATTATTTATCTTTTATAAATTGAAAGAGAGAAGACAGCACAGTTTTCAGGGTCTGGAGAGATGACGGTTGGTTGTATTCCTTCCCCCTACCCTCGGGACTTACTGTAACTCAGATCTGCATGACTGATCGATTGGCTTTTCGGCCGTGTTTCATTGTTTCAGCGTTTGTAAGTGGTTTTACTTTTGAGTCCTTCAGTGCATTAGAGTCTACGACGAACGAGGATCTCCTGACGCCAACGACTCCGCGCCGGTCCGAGCCGGCTTCACGGTTAGCAGTATACTAATGGGATTGCCTTCGTCTGATCATGACCGTGAATGTTCACCAGTATCGGCAGGCTGATCCCCCTCGCGCGTCACTATCAATTCCCACCAGAGAAACAATCCAAGCAGCACACTGCGCGTCTCGCCACAAAATCTGTAGCGTGGTTGACCAGTGAGTGGCATAAAATTGATGGGACGTTGCATGAAAAAAAGAGTCCGTGCTAGATCCCCATTTCCAAATCTCCGCCATGCGCCCATGCACCAAATTCCGTTGCGTAGTCTTCGAATGTTCTCTGCGACTGTTCATTGAATTTTCCTGTGTGAAAACTATGATTGACCGATTAGATTAGATTGGATTCATTTTTTGATGGACATACCAAGGTCACAACCGTGCCGTCTTTCAGCTTCTGTTTTTCCGGTACGAGCTCGTAGCCGAATACCTTTGGTAATAGAATACGCCACACAGCCCAATATCCGACCGCAGAGAACAGCACGCCAATGGCAACGAGGCAGTACCTGTCATTTATCGTAACAACATCAGTCCTCCCCGAAGCCAACAAGGGATGTGACGCACAGATAATATGGTAGAGGCGGCGTGTCTCCGACGCCATTGGCTGGAGGTAGGAATGGCGCGACAATGACTGCCAGAGGTTACACCTGAGTGCCACGCGTGGACCTTGTGGGAAAACGACACTCACGGAACACTGTCGTGACGAGAAAGAAGAATGCTAAAGGCCACCAGACTGAGGTAACTTGGCATCAGCGCCGGAATTCTCTCAGAGCAAAATCTACTTACCCTTGAATGGCCGAGGAATATCTGGCCTCTTCCAACGCATCCAAAAGAGACCCTACACAAGTGTTTTTATGCATGAAAATGGAGTTTAAGGAAGGGAGGGCGACAAACCATGACAGTGAATAGGTGGAGAATCTGAATAGGGTATCCTTGAACATCCAACATGAACGGATATGCGACGTTCATAGGTGGCCCAACAATCACGATGACCTACGCTCACGGTTCGAATAGCGTGTTCGACACAGATGATCAAGAATGCACTCGCCGCAGGGATCAAATTAAGAATGAGCCCGGGTAGGGGTGCCTTTCCTGTGGGCCAGTTTGACGCCCAGAATTTATTGCCAAAGGGGAGAATACCCTCCTTGGCGAGCTCTGTTCGAAGGGGAGCCATCCACCGTATCGAACGGCAAAGGATGACATGTGTGCTTACCCTGGTTAACGCGGGCAGCAGCAAACACCTATCCATGTTTATAAGCATCAATGAGGACGTGGGTGTATCAACACTTGCTGAGGTGATGACATTCTACAGCAACGTTAGCTACCGGGTACTCGACGTCAAACATGTCAATACTCACTCCTATAGCACTACATCGTCGGATTTAGGCATCGGTAAAGTCAATAAAAAAAGTCGATACGACAGGACAGGAACCCAGGAACATAAAACATACCTGAGAGCAACGAAGACACTAAGCGCACGCTCCGCTGCCGTTCCGAACACATTGCTGAAAAGCAAAGCCGCCACGGTCACGCCAGAAGACTCGATCTCGGCCTATCAAAGACACCCGTTGGATCGATCGCTCGGGCAAATACGAATGGAGATTGGAGGTGGCTGACGCACCTTGGACGCCGCGCTGAAATATGCAATGTTGGCAAGGATATAGAGAACGGCGCAGATACCCAATCCCAGGGGTCCAGCGATCTTCAGCGTCCGCACCGGATCCCGGACGTTGTTGAGCACGTAATTGAGGCTTGACCAGCCGCTATATGCGTAGAGGACCTTGTAGGTCGCTGTCGCATACTGTACCTCGTTGTCGGCCCCCGAATGTACACCATCCAGAGACTACTCACATCGCCACCGCTGCCGGAACTGCCAGCGAATGCATTCGTAAAGTTGGCATGGGGGTTAGAGATGTGGGTTTTGCCTGATAAGACCACCCAGCCTGTTATCACGACAAAGAGAAGAATGCCGATTTTGAAGATCGACAGTAACTGAGATAACGTGTCATTAGAAGGCATGCAGAAAAGCATGGCGACACGCGCACGTTCATGAGATATACACCCGCGCGTGGCGTCAGACCGTGGAGAACGACCACAAAAACCGCCACTAATGAAGTTGTTCGGACGAATGCTCATCCAATGGATAAGGCTTATAAAACGAACCTCCGAGTGCAATGCCACGTTCGGACCAAACCGTTGCGACCTTGTCTGCTGAAATAAGGATGCTAGAGCAACGTTGAGACAAACGACACGGAGGATTTACAGAGGCCGCTCACTTGCTCGCAAAGACCTATCACAAAAGTCAAGGTCTATTAGACACAATCACATACACTCCCAACCTGCACTCACAATACATCCACTCGACTGAAATTCAAACAATATGGCATTCGAAGCAAACACCATCGTAGCAAGGTATTTCGGTCTTTGATAAACCGCCTCCAGGTAGACCTTTTCCCCGCCACTCCGGGGAAACATCGTCCCAAACTCGAGCCAGATGAACAACCCACAAAACGAGAGGACAAATCCAAGCACCCAGAGCATGAGCGATGCCCCAATCGAGCCTACTCCGCTCAGAATCGAGGAGGGCGTCGAGAAGATGCCGGTGCCAATGATGGTTCCAGTGATGAGAAGGGTGCATGAGGTGACGCCGAGATGACGGCCAAGCCCTCCAGCAGTGACTATTCAACCACTCATTGAGCCAAGGAGAGCCGCAAAGGAGTTGACCGACGCACCTTCCTCAAAAGATAATCCACCGGGACTCACCTCGATGGCTGGAGCGATTTCCTGCACGGGTTTCTTCTCGGCGACATCATCATCCAAACTATCCTCGTCGCTCCGCGTCTTCCGAAAACGAGTCCAAATGCTCCCAGGCATTATTGAGAAGATCGAAAAAGATGCAAGATCTGATCAAGAATGTCCCACAGGCGGGAACTTGAACTTCGGGAGTGCAAGCATGGCGACTTTAAGTAACAAGTCCGGACTGGCTCCGCGGTAGTAATAAGAAGAATGTGGGTATAATGCGAGGCACAATCGAAACGCTCACGCGTCGCATGAACATTCACCAGGTTCTACTGAAGGGGACGAAACTTCGAGCCAACTTTGGAGGCTCCCCGAAATGGGCAAGTTGACTCGCACAGATCCAACCTTTGCCCAGGATCATGGGGTGCGAGTTGCCAACAGAAACTTGGTGTACATGCAGCCACATTGACAACTTGACGGCAAATCACGATACGCAGTCGTGTGGCCCCCATCGGACTGGCCGCCACGCCCCGTTGGAACTCGGGAGTGCCGACGGTGAGTCGGCCCAAACCTTGCTTGCGGGAAGGAAAGGGTTGTGTCCATGTCGTTTACCTTTGGCTGGTAAACTTTGATTTTCCGTCCAGTCTTATTACCGCCACCGTGACCTCGCAATTTACTCTTTTATAGATTGAAGGAAAGAAGGAGACAGCACAGTTTTCAGGTTCTGGAGAGATGATGGTTGGTTGCATTCCCTCCCACTCCCCTCGGGACCCACCGCGACTCAGATCTGCATGACTGATCGATTGGCTTTTCGGCCGTGTTTGGTCCTAATAACCGTCCCTTTCACTTCAGGAGGCCAACAGATCATCGATCATCATCGAGACTGGGCAGGTGAGGTCTCATCGTACTAGCGAGGAAGAGGGTGGGTGAACTACGGTGAATCGTTTCGTTGACCCAGCGATCATGTGGACAAGGTGAGGTCTCACCGTGAGGAAAGGCCCGGGTGGGTGAACCGCGGTGAATCGATTCGTTCAGTTAACCCGGTAAAACATGTAGCTCTCTCTTGGCGTCGTTTTTCGTTTTCACCTCCAGCTGAAACAGCATACAGCATTCGTTGGCCATAGGTCCCCTTTGGAGACCTGACGCCGACGACGCCGGAGAACTAGCAGCAACTCCCGATCAATTCCGCCGTTGCTTTCCAGGTATATTTATCGTCTGGCCACCGGGGCTGTTTGAACTTCACTGGGCTTGACACCCTATTCACATTAGGGAAATCATCTACACATCGTAGTATCGGCGCGTTTCGCTAAGAAATCTGATGTATGATGATCGACCGCCAGGTAGGCGAAAATTCTTACAATTGATGGAACGCATACGAATGAGTGTCCTAGGTCACCAGTTCCAAACCTCTGCCATCCGCCCATTCACCAAATAGCAAACTGATGCTTTCTCCATTGTGTGTCCTGCGAATGCTCTCTGCGATCGTAGAGCTGATGTCTATCGCGATGATCTTTGGGCACTGCGCATTGTGCTGTTTCTGAGGTATCGTGTTGGTAACCTATGCTCGCCTCAACACATCGAACATGTAATGACCCACAAAATATACATACCACTATGTGTTCTAATGGAAGGTCTTGTAGGCTGTCCATGTCCGCTTCCGCAAATAAACCTGGATCAACAACTCCTTTAGGGTGGGACTTCAGGTCAATCCCAGGCACTTACCGTGAGATATTAATGCATGGATGGTCTTCGCACCCTTATCTTTCAACGTCCGCACCGCAAGCTCCAGCGTGTGCCCGGTATCGATCATGTCGTCCACCAAGATAGCAACCTATCGGTGCCAGCCGATAAGCAAGCAAGACAAGACATGTCTGATAACCCTGTCAACATAAAAAGGAACGTACCTTGTCTCGTACATCACCAACCAACAGCTCCATGCGCTCAGGCGCATCCTCGGACTTGCCATCCCGCTTTTTATGAATCAAGGCAAATTCGACGCCAAGTTTGTCGGCGATCGCTGTCACCCTGGGAAACTGTATAAGCTCCTTACGGTATAACAGGCGTCTACTTTTCGGCCTTTCGGAGATGATGACGTGCCTTTTCGCACCGCCAGCGTCAGGACTGACGATGATGCTGTCGTTCCACCCGTCGATGCGTGTCTTGATGTATGAAATCATCAAAGGTTCCGAAAAGAGGTTGTCCACCGGTATGTCAAAGAAACCTTGTATCTGGCTGGCGTGCAAATCCATCGTAATGACGTGGTCACATCCCGCGACGGCCAGCATGTTGGCGACAAGCTTGGCCGTAATTGGCGCACGCGACTTGTCCTTCTTGTCCATACGAGCATACGGAAAGCAGGGGATCACGGCAGTGATGCGACGCGCCGAGGCGGTTTTGCAGGCCGAGATGAGGACGAAGAGTTCCATGAGGTTGTCGTTGACGTCGCTACACCCCGACTGGATGATGAACACGTCTTCTTCGCGAATGGATTCGGCTATTTTGACGTTGATCTCGCCATTGGAGAACTGTTGTGGCATGCATGGAGTGAGAGATACGCCAAGCCTGTGGATGGGGAATTAGCAGTCCGTGGACTGTTGGCACCGTGATGGAAACGTGCGACATACCGGTCGGCCACTGATTGGGCGAGCGCTGGGTGACTGTTGCCTGAATGTTGTGTTAGTTTTGTATCTGGAATGTTGGATGAAACTTGCCCGCAAGTAGTCTGACGGAGTTTCCGTGATGCATAAGTTATTTCTACCTGGAACGAAGCAAAAACCGATCCCGATCCCACTGGCAATTGATACGGCCCAAACCGCCGAGACACAACAATGCCAAATACAATTACACAGCCACTAACTCTTAGCTTCGAATCGTAATGTTTTCGACCACATACTCTGTATCCGCGTAGCCTAATAGGTGGGGGATGCGTGCGCTAGGGAACAGCTCGTCAAAATTGCGGCCATGACCAACGTGACGCCGACATACCTGTTCAAGCCCTTGACCCGCGAAATCTGCACCGAATTGTAATTCGCAAGTCCCCGTCCAACCTCTTTCACTTCCCACGCATCACTTTCTTCCACTTCCTCTGTTGCATGAAAATCATCATCCATAATAGTTTGTGTATCCGATCTAAGATCGTCAACTATGGACGAAGACGAGCTCGATCGCGAGAGCGATACGATCACGTCTTCGGAATCTTTGGGATCAGGAAGCGTCGTTGGCTTCTCTCCAGACACCTCTTCCGGAAGGCTCCGGACGAGGATTCGCACAGCCTGTCCCGACGCAAACGACCCACGGACACCAAGCACACCCACTGGAAGCAACCGTCCTCCAGACTCCCGACGCGATAGTACCGCGTACGCGCCGCTGTCAATGACGACACCCCCAGCGGGGTACAGAGTATGACTCGTCCAGGCTTTCAAGTCCCGCATCGGGACTGCAGAGGGCTTGAACACTGTGTGCGGTGGCCGTCGTAAACTCAACGTTACATTGGCATGGTCAAGGTCTATCGTCTGGGGTTTCGGCACTGGGCTTGCCGTACCCGACGACGGGACTGACTGGAACCGAAGTTGGGTATAGTAATCGATGATATCGATGATCGTGGAGGGCTGTTTGCTGGACGTGATGACCGTCGTGACACCAGCGCCCGTCGCGATCTCTGCCGCAATGAGCTTCGTTTCCATACCACCGGTGCCTAGACTGGAGCCTAGCGTAGACGTGCTTACTGTTGCATTATCAATACGAGGAAATTCAGAAGAAACGGGCGAGAATGACCTTGAGCTCGGATGTCCGCGACGGACGTTACGACGTCAATCTTTCTCGCAGCCGGATCTTTTCGCGGGTTCGCCGTGTACAACCCGTCAACGTCCGTGAGGAGGAAGAGGTAATCGGCGTGGATCATAGATGACGTGATCGCAGAAAGCGTGTCATTGTCGCCGAATTTTATTTCCTGCGTCAACCTCAACCAGCCTGCATCAAAGGAATAAAGAGCCCAAACGCACGCTAACAGAGATCGTGTCATTTTCGTTCACGATGGGCACTATGCCCATACTCAAGAGCTCCCTGATCGTATTCGCTGCATTCAAGTATCGCGTCCGCTGTCAGCAGCGCGTCTCAGTCGCGAAAAAAACCCATCATGATGCACGAGACGTGCGTACGTCCGAAATATCTCCCCGCGTGAGCAAGATCTGTGCCGTCCGTTGATCGAACTGACCAAACAGGTTATCCCAGAGCGCAATGAGTCGTCCTTGACCAATCGCCGAAAGAGCCTTTGTGCTATCCGGGTGAGCAAAACAGAAAAAACGTGCGCCAGAATCGCGAGAGAGTGATGCGACTGACTTGTTTTTTTGAGAGGCTCTTGGGGCGTTGGGGGATCGCCATCGTTCGGAGACCGACGCCGATGGCGCCAGAGCTGACGAGAACGACTTTGTGACCCAGGCTACGTAGGTGTACGACGGTCTCAACGACGGAGGACAAGATTGACAGGAGAGGTTGGTGTGTCTCTTCATGAACGATGGACGACGTGCCTACGAATACTAGTTAGAAACGATAGAGAGATCCGATCGACCAAATCACCGAGTTTGATGACGATCATGCTGGAAAGTGGGCGATGCTTGGATGGGCGCGTCATTGTTTCGTTTAACGGTGCCCTGGTGAATGGAAGTGTTGATTTACCGGGCTGTTGAAGATCGGCCATTGAGGGTTCCGCATCAAAAAGTTGTGTGTAGGTGTTGTAAGATTGGTCAGATAATAGATTGGTCCGGTGACCGGATCGGTGCCATGAGGGTATAGAGTTGGTTGTACTCTGAGTCGGTTGATGAAGACAGTGCACGTGTCTGCAAAATGTTTGTGGGGAGCATGGTGCATCATGATCATGATCATGAGTACTCGTGTGTTAGCAGAGGAAAGCGGCCGAGAATGTGAATTTATCTACTACCTAGTATCATACAACAACAGTTTCGCTTTTGTTATCCCCTGGCCCAGGCAGGCCGCAGGCGTCCAAAATTCAAATCTGCGCGGTCACCTCACGAACCATCGTCTGCACTCGTGGCTTTCAGTCCCCCCGGTCGTCTGCATCGACGTGCGCCAGCACCGCAATCCTAGTTCGAAGGCGCACGCGCAGCCTCCTTCTCCCCTCTCAAAATTCGCTCCACGTTCGAGCCGATCCGACGACGGTCTTCGAGGGTGAAATCGGGTTCGGGTGCCGAGTACCCGAGCTCTACAGGGACGGTTCAGGGGAAATCAAACTGATAGGCATCGAGCACTTACTGAGGCTAGGATACTGCAAGGGTACGTGATCGACTAGCTCGGGAAGCACGGAGAGATTCAGGGGGTAAGAAGGACCGATCCATGCGTTGCGAATCTCGTGGTCCCTGAGTGTAGAACACCACATTAGCCAGTGTGGTACTAAAGAAAGGCAGATACGAAAACCTACTTTCTCTGAAAAAACACGGTTTTTTTGGGAGGGATATTAGTGGCCTAGATACTAGAAAGCATCATAAAACCAACCAATTCGCGTGTCAGAGGATGAATGAGGATGCTTGATCATCGCATAAGGGAAATCAGCGAAAGCGATATTCTCAGACATGCCCTCACCTGAGACCACCTCTGTGTTGACAGAGATAAGAGAACACGGAGGCAAACGACGTGGAAGGGACCCATATCTCATAGGAACCTGCACACCATTCGATTAGGCTGAAAGGTCGCGGGAACTCGCATGACAATCGCTCACCAACCGGGTGTGGGCCTACCGGATCACTGTGAGAGGGACGGCTACAAACGCCCCGTCGCGCCTGAGGCGCAAGACAGCATCGCGCAGCTCAAGAGCAGCGTGATGTTCTTCGGCATTGTTCTGATGAAAATAGATGTCTACACACCGCAAGTGGAAAGACGACGTACGCTCGCGTTAGAAGCGATTGCTACGACACAAGTACTTGGATAGCTCACGGAAATGCCATTCTCTATAAGGGTATAAGTGAGACTTCGACTACGGCTGGCGAAACGTACTTGATCTCGGCGTCCACAACCTGCTCAAGGTCGGTCGGGGGAGCCATCATACAGTAGTTGTTAGATAAAGAGACCAGTGCGCTCTGTCACCGCAGTGGGCGGGCGAAGCGTGACTATCAGACTAAAAGGGCTGGATGTTTATTAGTCATCTTCTCCGAGGACCAGCTTGAAACAAAGAAAACCCCCGAGGTTCTAAATCCGCTTGCCATATGTTGTGTACGCCACCGTGACTGGGCATCATGGATCCGAAACGCAGCGCTCACCAGCTCCCCGTACTCCCCCCTGAACTCTGGCTCTGCATCTTCCATCACGCCACGCACGTCCCCGGCACGCTCATTCCAGACATCTACACCCACGCCAGCCTCATCGGCCCCATCTACACCAAAACATGCAGCGCCGCCCTCCGAGAAACCCTCGTCACCGCGCGCGCCCTCGTCCGGGTCTGCCAGCAATGGTGGCACCTCGCCGTACCCCACCTCTACCGATCCGTCTACATCGGCAGAGCGCGCTGCTTGTCCTCACTCTCGAGCACGTTGGTGCGTTCCGCCGCGGGCAAAGGCACCCTGGTCAGCACACGACCTCTGGGTGAACATACCCAACGGCTCGACATTGCCATACGCGACCACGCCGAGAATCCCGACGCCGAGTTCGACTCGCTTGCTACGCTCATCACGTGCATGCCCCACCTCGCCATCGTCTCGTTCGCCATCACCCTTAACTACGCCGGGTCACATATCCCGAACAACGTTCTGGACGCACTCCAACACTCTGCCGGATCGTTGCGCGTCCTCGATTGGTCCTCGACCCGACCTGAGCCATGCGCAATTCGGATCGTGGGTCTCCTTGCAAAGTGTACCCAGCTCCGCATCCTCAACTGTCCCCGGCTGGTCTGGTCCAGGGAGCTCCAACACGGCGGTATCCCACCCACCGTGACTACACTCCGTGTACACGCCCTCATCCCAGTCCAGATCGCCATCGCCTACGACCACCTCCCACACTTTGACCCCAACACAGCCCGCCGCCCCGGGCCCACGGCACTCCAAGAACTCATCCTCGAACTCAACCGGGACCTCCATCACTGGGAAGACCTGCTCCACGTGTATAGCGACCAGCTCTTTTCCGTCCAACTCTACGTACCCCGCCTCTACTCGATCGATGTCCACGATCACGTGCAGCTCCTCACGCGGACATGCCCTCGCCTACGTAGTCTCACCATCACTGCTGAGCATTTCTCCTGTTTTATCCGCCCCCTCGTCTTTCCGTCCATTGCGTACCTGGGACTGAGGTTCACCCAGGCGCAATCGCCGAAAACAGATTTCGAGGTGCTCTTTGCGCTCTTGGAGGACCTGCGGTCGAGCGTGCCCTCGTTGCAGGTGGTACAGCTCTTGAATGAGCATAACGTCCAGTGTTTGCTCAAGACGCATACCAAGCTTGCCGTCCGCGCGTTGCAGCCATTTATAGAGGCGGCTCCGTTTCGGGTCGAAGACAAGGAGGGGTCGTTGTTGACAGGTTCGAGGAGCCCCGTCGAGTGGTCGTGCCTGGACTGATCGGCTTTGGGCGTGATTAGACAGGTTGAAAGCGCTTGGATATCTCGACTCTGGCAAGTCAGCCTGATATGCTCGCCGTGCGCGTTGTAGGCAATGAGCCGGGAATAGCCGGGAATAGCCGTACGACGGTGCGGGGCCCACCCCCGGCCGATTGCGACCCGGGTGGACGAACCGCCCGCGTAGGTGTTCAGGTCCTAGCGGCGTTGTTCAACATCAAACCCCCGACATCGTAAACGACCCTCAGATCGTATTTTGTCCCTGATAGGCTGACAGGGCTTTGATCGGACATCGGCGACAACAAACTGACTCACTGATGAAGACGTTTACCAACCTTTTTCTACTTTTACGAAACATAAACCACCCAAACCTGCATAAAACCAACAGGATTTGTGCAATCGCAAACCTATAGTTTATAGGTTGATGGCGACATTATATTGCTGAATAGCCTTCTCCGGGTCTTCCCAAAAGATGAAGTGGTTTCCTTCCGTCTGGGTCACAAACTTGATATCCCTCGCCTTTTCCGCACCGCTTCCGTAGAGTGCCTCTGGGGATTCCTCCGCGTGCTTGCGCAACATCCACAAGGGCCATACAAGCGCTCCTGAGCTCGTCCCGCCGCTCATATACCGCACCCGCACATTGGGGGACTTTGCAGCGCGGGCTTTATCGAATAAAGCACGCTTGGTGAGCGCCGCGGACGCCGTGATATCGCACAACAAGAGCTTTCCATCGCAGCCTCCATACGAAAACGCGCGTAGATCCGTGTATTTGGCGCGTTGCTCGTAGGAAATCTCGTGCAACGAGCGCGGGACCTCCTGAGAGGGGTTTTCGAACTCGAGGTCGTTGAAGTTCTCCGAGGTGACGCTCTTGTGTATGTAGTGCGCGGTCACCCAGTCGAAAAAGCCATCGAAGCGCTTGCGATCGTCGGTCTCGGACCATAAATTGATGTTAATATTATGTCTTGGCGCGTTGGGTATGCCGAGCGCGGATGCGTTCGCATCTGAAAAAGGTGTGTGTGTGAGGATGATGAGATGAAACGCCGTCCCACCGTGAGATAGGATCGTATGGAGGTATTTTAGAAGCGTCGACTGGGTGTCCTCTGGTAGCTCATCGAGATACGCCAACAACGCAAGCACGTGTATCCCTCCAAGTGACCAGCCGATGAGGGCGATGCCGCCACTGGCGGTGGGACAGTCTGGATCCATCATCGGGATGCGCTGCTCCGTCGCAAAGTTGACCAGGAACGTCGCCATTTCGGCGCCCTGCGCCCGGAAAAAGGGTTCCGCTTCTTCGATCTTCTTTCGGAACCCTATCCCCGCCAGCTCGTCCTCTCGAAACCCGCTCGAAGGTGGGTAGCCGCGTCTGTAGACGCTGACGATGCGGAGATCGTGCGCGTGCGCGAGGGGGAGGAGTTTCTCGAGGACCGCTGTGCCATGGGGGAGTCCAAGTCAGCGACATCGATGCCCAATCGCCAAGTCAATAATTACAAATCGGAACGATCAAACCTCCGTTGAAGCCCAACCCATGAACGAACACCCATGTGGTATAGTTTGGGGATGCAGGCGGCCCGCTATCCAGGTATGCGTAGACGACATCGAGGACGTGGAGGGACTTGAACGCAGTAGGAGACGGCATCGCGTGCTATCGGATTTACTGCCCACTTGGCTAGCCTGAAACGTGTGCAATGGGTTCGATCACTCCTGGGAGTGCCACCAATGGTACATGTCAGACGACCTTTATAAACACAGTTGAGGAATCGTGTGACCTGGCACTGGCCCTTGAATGGGCGAGTCGAAGTTGATGATTGATGCTGCGGCACTAGTTTGGGGATGAAGATGAAATTACCCATGTCGAACATGATGGGACTGATCAGTGTAGACGTGCGTTTCATGAGTTCGATCATATCACTCAGACATTTGTATCTCCTGGGGAAATGCCACCCATGGCATATGTCAGATGTCCTGTATAAACACAATCGAGGAATCGTGTGACCTGGCAGTGGCCCTTGAATATTGAATGGGCGAATCGCAGCTGATGATTGAAATATTGATCCTGCGGACTAGTTTGGGGACGAAGATGAAATCACACATGCTGCACATGATGTCCCGGACTGATTTGTAGATCGACTTGTGTTTCATTAATGCATTATCGAGTCCGACTCGGATCTTCAGTCGAACGCTTGTATCTTCGGTGTTATGTTCTTTAATTGGATTTGTTGTTCATTAGGTGTAGCCATGATATAATCGTGTTCTGCCGCTATGCCTTGGATTCTACACGAGATGTGGGGAATGTTTGTTGTTTAGACTCGACTGATCGAATCGTATGGAGTCATCTCTATGAGTTTCCTTTTTCGTCACATACCAAACGCAAAAAGCCCGCGGCGAATGCCTTACTCTCACACCGCTGTAAACTGAGCCATGGCATAGCAGGTTCTCCGTGGGGTTTCTACTCCTGATCAATGATTTAGACTGACATCTTTAGGCTATAATAGGCGGGCCGGTCACCGGACCACATTAGAGTTTAGACTGACGCAGATCGGAAATCATTGGCACGGTTCCTGACGAAACGGCAAGTCCTGGTAACCAGCTTCACCCGCACTTGTGATCAGTCAGGGTGAGCCAGTTTCTGTTTCAAGCATCATACTTGGTACAAAACACTTTGGGCCTGTCCGTGTCCTAGTGCCAGGTTGCGAACGGCGCTCCGACGTGGTCCATTGCCCAAGGTTCCGTTCTGCCAGCTTTCGTCTGAACTAGTTTTCCGGGACGATTCGGATCCTCAACGCACTCCGAAGGTCAGGCGACCCCCCGCCCGCGCGTGGAATTCGTGTGGCGCTGCCACGCATGGCTTTTCCCGACCTCTCAACTTACTTGGTCGTTTCCAGCCGTATTGGATCCCCATTTGCTCCTAGATACGCTATCTTACCGCAGTTCCACTTGCTCTAAATTACAGTGAAACGTTTCGGAAGCTTTTCCTCCCTTGAGAGCACGGCCGGCTCACAAAGGCAGGATCTTACTAGGCGGAACCCGTTCGCGAATATGGGTCGGGTTCTTTACCATAGGCGTGACTTATCCGATGGTGTCCGAGGTGGTGGGCGTCATCCGGATCCGCTGGGCGGCGGGTAGGTCCCATATATATGAACTGTCAGTCGTCGCGGTTTTCAACGCCCTTGCCCGTTCCTGCCGAGCACCAGTACCAGTCATGTCAGCCAACGCGTTCATCTCACTATACCGATCGATATCCAGATCGTTGTACTTTGCTACTATCATGTCGACCTGCACTTACGGCGTTACATGCATTCAAACGTGAGTTTCGAAGTCTATTGCGGTGGTGGAGCAGCTCATTCTTGTCATTCGGGCAGATTCTATTATTATATTCAGTATGACTCCCTTTTCGTGGTTCCTTTCCTCAGCACAAACCTCCTCATTCTAGTTACCAGGGCGACCCCCTGCGCATAAAGAGCTTTGTGAGTCAACTTGTGAATGCCCAGCGTCGTACTGTAACGTCTTTCTCAGGTAGCAACTGTATGGTAGGGCTCTGTTTGCTTTGGTTTCTTGCGACTGACACTTGGCGGTAGGGCACTCAATACGATTCATGAAGCTTTGACTATTTCTGGCAGTTCGTGTTCGACATGCCAGCACCTTTCGTTCATCTCACTTCCCACATAGCGTATAAATACATCATGAGTGGCCTGGAAGACCCACTTTTGCTAGTGAACGGGACTCCGTGAGTCAATGCTTTCAGAATCCCATTTCTCGCCCCTTGATATTCTCCCCAGCGAGCTCATCGTAAGTTTTGTTCTTGACGTCCTTAGAAGGTTCACCAACAAGTCGTAGTTGCAGTTAGTCTTCACGGTACTCGTTAGTTTTTGTGCCATGAACGAGTGCTGATATTATTCAGGCCGTGGTTGCAGTAGCTACGCAAGGCTTTTTCATATATCGAATCTACGTTTGTGCGTCTCGACCTCTGGGCCCTTTTCGCATTTACTCACAGGCACTCAGTCAGCGGGAAGAACATTGTGACGCCACTCGTATGGGTAGGAGTCTATATGAATAACACATTGCAGTGCCGCCTAAACTCTATGATGTAGGTTCCCCTAGGGATCTACCAGCTTGGTAAGACTTTACGGACTTTCAGAGCACGAAAGTCTAACAGGGATTGTTCTGAATATCAGTGTCTGTAATCAGTAAGCTATCATTACTTTATCCATAGCATCGAACGCTGATTATTACATTCTCAGTTTATGTAGCGAAGGCGCTCTATAGTACAGATGGGTACGTTGTTTCTTTAGCAGACTGGGGTTTGCGCATATATGTTCACCATCCCCTTCCAGCGTGCACGCTATTGATTCCGTTGAGCTCAGTACCCGTTTCTTCATCGTAAGTATACATGTCATGTTCCACAGTCAACAACCTCAGCATCGGCGGACAGAATATGGCCACTTCGTCCCTCGCTGTCGCTGCCGGGGTAGACATCCTGATCGCCGTTTTCTTGACATTCTTGCTTGTCCGGGAGCGGACCGCCACTGGATATTCAGGGTAAGTGCATAATGCCCATGCCATGTCGCCAAAAGAAAACACATCTGAATGTTGGTCCACAAGCACGGCACACGTTTTACAACGCCTCACTGTGTTTGCGGTTAATGCGGGTATCTGGACGGCCACGTTTGCTCTCTTGTCCCTCATCTTGGTACGTGTCACCTACGCTTATCAGCACCTTGTTTTCAAGCCTGACACAAATCCCGTAGCTGCACCTCTATCCGTCGAATTTTCTCAATGCGGTGTTTTCTTTTCCACTTTGCTCTGTCTACTGTAACACACTTCTCGCCAACTTGAATGCGAGAGCGTACATTCGGGGTGGGACGCACAACACTGATGCGGGCTTGTTGAGTTCGACTTCGCCGGCCTCCGTCGGCACCAAACACTATAGAGACTCGAGAGTGGTCTCTCTCCGCAAGTCAGGTGAGTTTTTACCATCCAAACATGTTCGGCTGTCATCATGGAGCTTATCCGATGACGATGGTCATGGTAGTAAACGTGGAAGGCCACGGAGGTGTGACGTTTTTGGTTGCCAACCAGCCTACGCCATCGACATCGGAGGATGCGTGCGTTTGATGGGTTTAAATTAGGTATTCCCAGTACTAGCACTCATGAACGACCTCCGATCCGCGCGTCACGACCGTACTTCCACAATGCACTCATACCTTCACCACATGTATTCCGGATATCTGTAATCACGCACAGGTATTCGATTGTTGCCACTACGTATTGATGACGTGCAGATGCTAAACCAATTGAACATTACTATCGTGCCTAGTTTAGTGCAAAAAAACCACTAAATCGACTCTGCAACAACAACAACAATGATTGGACACTTCAGTAGCATGTCAGTAGTACTTTATGCATTTATCTACTATCCACGATTTATTCTAGATTTGTTTGATTTTTTGTCGACCAGACGGAAACGTCCCGACGTTTTCTATCTTACTGCCAATTTTTGTCAC
>JBBPRK010000946.1:0-16226 GCA_038093075.1 Boletus patriciae
CGTTGCCATACCATTGTGTTGTTGCAAAGTGGGTGAGGGCGAGGGCAAAGGAGGAGGAGGAGAGGGAGAGGTCATCGCCTTCCTTTGTTGTCAGCATTGCATCAACATTGTCATGCTATGTGAGGCCATGTCATTGCAAAGTGGGCAACAGTGAGAGCAAAGGAAAGGGAGAGGGAGAGGACATTGTCAGCATTGCATTGATGTTGCTGTGCTGTCACATCGTCACAAGATGGGTGTGGGTGTGGGTGAACCTTAGGGTGAGGATAGGAACATCACTGTCCTTTGTCATCACTGTTGCGTCATTGTCATGGTGAAAGGGTGTGTCCAGGCATGTCCTCATCCTTGCGAGGTGGGTACCAAAGGACAAGGAAGAGTGTAGGCATGCCAGCACTTGCGCGCACACACCAGTGGCAGACCATAGACATCATGAGGTGGCGGTGGTGGTGGTGGTGGTGAACTCAATCGCTGTGGGAAAATAATAAGTTAGTAGTGCTAGTGCTACTATATACAGTTCAAATGTAAAGACTTATGTACCTGTCAAACCCACACACAGGTGTGGGTCAGGTACAGGTATCATACCTGCATGGGTTACCCATACCAATGACATTGCCTAGTGTGGCATCGCCCGAGATGAGTGGGGGATCCTGATTAGGCCTGGGGTGATCCGGATGGAAGCTGTTGGAGTATGATGGGGGGGAAAATGGGCTCAGATGGACTGACAACATTGTTCATACCATCAAATAGTTTATATAAGTACAGGAGCTCACAAGACATTGATTTTCCATCTTATATGCATTCTGGACAACCTGGCCATATGAGAAGTGCTGAGAACTTCAACTGCAGGTGGTAGCTGGCATCGTAAAGCGCACCTTTCAAGAAAATGTTGAGTTACAATGAGGTGGAAAAAAAATGTTTCTTGTCATGATACAATAAGTGGCTTGACGAACTGCATCAAGCATATCAGTGTTTAAAAAAATTGATAAAAATCACTGATTGTGATGAACTGACAGTTATTGCTGTACTTGAAGGAGGGAAGAAGGAATCAAATTGAAAGAACATCTCACCAAGAAATTATAATCCACACAATCTAGCATATCTACCACAATGTAAAACCCTTGTTGTTCCCTTTCGAGTCTGGAGGAATAGCTCAGGTGAAAGTTTTACAGTTGAGTGCTGCAGGAGTACTGATTGGGAAAACCATGGCTGAGAAGTACAGCTATTTTTGCTCAAGGAGGTCAGTACTGTCAACTCTCATCTATGCTGGATCAATAACAGATCTGCTTACAAAGCTGCCAAATCGGATGGCAGCTCACTCTTCCAACAGGTTTTACACCAATACTCAATCAGTTCACCCCCAAATACTATTATAATTGTATGTATCTTGTAGTAGCTACACTAGTTAACTATACAGGTCAAGTGTAAAAATTGTGGTTGGGTTGTGTTGTGACAAGTAAAATATGTAATGGCTCACTAGGTGGTGTGGCTTACTAGCTGGTCCACTACAGTAGTCATGTCCCTCACTCAGTGGGAACATTCCCACAAAATTCGTGGCAATTGATTCCCACGGTTGTCTTGGGATCAGTAGGCTATGTAGCAGCCCTTGGGGTAATTTATTTGTTGCTTTGGCGACCTGGCATGTTGGACAAGTTTGGCAGAACTTGTCCACTTTCCAGCCAATTTTTGGCCACCAATATAACCTCCAGACATAATCCATGGTCCTTTGGGCACCAAAGCGCCCAATGGCCCTAAGGGCCTGGTCAATAATCCTGGTGATTATATTGTCACCTTTGTAAGAGGCATGTGGGAGGCATAACACCTCCTTATCTTCATGATTTTACATGTAGAGGAGGCCGTTCCTCTCTGTAAACTGGGGGAAATGGTTTGGTTGGGTCGCTACTTTCTCCAGCAGTGGCTCTTCCCTATACCCCTTGTAGGTGGCATCAAAAAATCCAGGGTGATCCCATATTCTATGAGAGGTTCTCATAATGTCCCGGCAGATTTGAGAACTGTCAGATCCTCCTCCACATTAGTGTGAGGGGCTTCCTCAGTTGTCCTTTCCGTGGCCAAGGCCATTTCCTGTGCCTCTAGAATTCCGGTTTCCTGTTTCTCCACAAGGTGCTTGCTTTTTCAAGGGTTAGGTTCCCCCTCAATAGTTATTGTCTTCATTTCTAGCCACCTGTCATGGGGTAGATCATCCCCCTCTGGGTCTAATCGCAAATCTGCATTGGCCCAATTGATCTCCTCATCGGAGGTGCTGTTGCCCTCCTCTTTCTCATAGTAGCAGGATAGGCAATCTGCTATGTGGTTCTCAGAACCTCTTGCATATATTATTTTTGCATTGAATCACAACATGTACATAGTCAATCCAATGGATTTGCCTACTCAACAGCTTTCACTGTGTGTTGAGGTATCTAAGTGCCTCATAATCAGTGACTATCATAAATCTGAACCCAAGGAGTTTGTCCTTCCATTTTAACAGAGCTCCAATTATTGTGAGCATTTCATGTTCAAATGTCCCATAATTTTGTTGAGCATCACTCAACTTCTTTGACATAAACCCTGCTGGGCAACATGTGTTCCAATTGGGCCCTTGCCCATATAGTGTGCCAACCCCATAGAGGGAAGCATTGCAAACAAGCCAAATCGGCTTAGTCCCTCTCGGGTCAATGGGTT
Source organism: Boletus patriciae (assembly GCA_038093075.1). Taxonomy (NCBI): domain Eukaryota; kingdom Fungi; phylum Basidiomycota; class Agaricomycetes; order Boletales; family Boletaceae; genus Boletus; species Boletus patriciae. Next base: position 2,674 of record JBBPRK010000946.1, read on the forward strand.
TTAGGATTGGATATTTACATGCCATATCCTTGATTATTTGGAAGCATTGATCATGGATTTCTCTCCATTGGAATGGGTGTCCATTTCTCTGGATCCCCATTAATGGCATAGCATATGCTGATACATCAGGCATGAATTGTGCCAAGTACTTGACCAGTCCCATGAATTGTTGGACTTCATTTAATGACCTTGGGGTCCTCCAGTTACAGATTTGAGACATTTTGTCTCTGTCGGCATAAATGCCCCTTTGGTCAATGATGTGACCTGGACAGTTGAGCTTTTTTGGCATACAAGTCACACTTCTGCTGTTCCAGGTGGAAGTCGGCTTCTTCCAGAATCTGGACTATGGTCCAGAGGTGCAACTCATGTTCCTCAAACATATTACTAAAGATGAATGTATCATCTAAATAGATGTATATGAAATGTCCAATGTGATCTCTAAAAATCACTGTCATTAGACATTGAAACATTGCTGGGGTGTTACAGTCCCCTTGTTGCATTACCAGGGATATGTATGTCCCATAGATTATAGCGAAGGCCGTCTTCCAGATGTCCTCTGGCTTGATCTGGACCTGCTTGTATATGCTCAACAGGTTGATTTTTGAGTGGTACTTCACTCTGGCTACATCCATTCAGATCTGGTCTTGATCTGGGAGCAGGGTCACATCTTTGACTGTATTGTCATTCCTCTTGTGGCAGTCAATGACTGTCTGCAGCTTCCCAGATTTCTTTGGGATGCAGAGCATCAGAGTGGCTTGTGGTACGCTTTTCATTACCCACCATCCCACATCTGTGTACAGTCAGATTTTGTCCAACAGTTGTTGTTTTAGCACATCAGCACTGCATGGTAGATGATAAGCACAATGCTTGTCATTGTCAATCAGTGGGATATTATGATTAACCTCCCACAACAGAGGGAGTTTTTGTACCATCCCTCCAAGTCGGTTTTATACTTGTGGAACCATTGGTTCCTAAGATGGGGTATCTCCGATTCCATCAACATTTTTTCTTTTGTTTTTATTGCAGCAAGTTGCTGTTCTGACAATTTATTTGTCTTTTTTGGTGTTACCTTCACACCTTCTTTCCCCTTAGAGCCCTCATGAGGTCCTTTAGGCCTCGCAGGGCTCGGAAGTCAGTAATTTCGGTGAGGAATGTGTGACAGACATTGTTGGTCCAGCACAATTTCCTCTGATAAGGTGATAGTACTATCACTGATATGGATCCATTGATCCCCAAAGTTGAGAACTGCTTTACATTTTCAGAGGAATGGTATTCCCAGTATACAATCATAGTGATCAATATTGGCTATGTCAAAATATATTTCAGAAACTTTGTTTCTGATTTTGCTGTGGCCATTACCACCATATGTGATTTTGGATTGGCTGCTGATGCAGCCCAGTTGTAATATGAGCTGTTGCTCCAGTGGGAATGTATTTATTCTTGTGGCCTTTGCAAAGGTGGGGCTCATGAAATTTCTGGTGCTTCCAGTATCTAGCATGATGTAGGCCTTATGTACATCCGTTCACTTTGTTTTGATTGTTGCACATTGGCACATTTTTGCAGCTAATTGAGGGCGATTACCCTCAGTGGATGCTTTTGTAGCATCCTTACTATGCATTGCATATCGGAACACTTGTGTTCTATTGGGGTTATCATTTTCCCCTTTTGCTTGAATCGCTGCCAGTTGGATATCTGGCTGACTTTCCAGGTTTGTATGATTGATGGTTATTTGACCATGTGGGGTAGTTACTACTACATCATTGTGATATATGACTATTTTGCTGTTGGATAGGCTCATGAGCAGGGTATTGTCTATACCTATTAGCTCTTGTATCATGCCTTCCCACAGTCTTCCACTGAATCCGTTTCAATTCATTATGTGAGTATGCTCACCAGCGCTTTCAGACACCCTTTTGATGGCTGTAGTGGTCTTTGCTATGCAGTCAGCTAGCATGCATAGTGCACTACACATTCTCTGGATATTTAATCCATATCCCTCGCCTTGTGCCCTTTTGCTATTGTCCCATCCATGGTCATATTTGCATTTCATGCATTGTTGTGGGTATAGCTGGGCTACAGTCAAAGATGGTACACCATCAATTGCATGTTCCGAGATATGTTCCACTCAAACATTGCAATCTGGGCAAGAACCACCCTGGTGTATCACGCCATATAATGAGGACCAAGTCCATTTAGGGGGGTCTGGGTCTCAGAGGGTTAGTCCCTCTATAGCCATCTCAATGTCCAAGTCATTCCCTTTGGGTTTTTCTTGGGTTTTGGTTCTGGGTTGAGTTTCAATCTCTCCCTCCCTATGAATCCAAACAGTTCCCAGTTGAGTTTGTATTTTGACCTCGTGTTGATTGATTTAGAGGCCTACATATCTCTCCCTTTGGTCCTGGGAGTCCATTAGGAGAGCTTTTATGCTCTCTTCCAAGTTGTCATTTTGATGACCAGCTCTCCTTACCATGGAGTGTACTGCCATTGTCTTCACCAATCTTCAATGGGGTTCTCATCACCCTCAATTCCTTCCTGGGGGTTTTCCACTGTGGGTTCCTCATTGTCATGCTCAACTTGTTCAACTTCTTCTTGGATGGTTACCTTGTCCTGATTGGACTATATTTTGACATTGAAGAGGCATGGTCTCACCCTTGGGTGAGTTCTATCTGCCTTATCTGGGCAATCATTTGCCATATGTCCTTCCCTCTTGCATCCAAAGCAGTAGATGCTGTGTAGGAATGTTTGGCCTGGTTTCCCCTTATCAGGGCCCTGGCGTTGTAGTTCCTTTTTCTGGGGCTTGTATATGCCCCTTGACTTGTGTCTCTGGTCGCTCCTCTGTCCGGACCCTTGTGGCTTTGGTTGGCAATGGTAAAGGGTATTTCCCTTCTTGAAATATTGGGGTTTGTCCCCTTGGTGTCTTGTGGGTCCCTCTTGACCCTTTTTTTCATATGATTGGGACTTCATCTGAGGCTTTATCTGGGAGGATTTCCCTTCAGGATCATTGCTGGCTTGTTAAAAGGCTAATAGCCTTTTGTGCAGTCTCCATTCACTGCACTCCTTCAAGGATTTCCTCAATAGTTAAGTGCTTGGTGGATATTCTGTGCACTTTGAGAATACTCTTTACTAGCGAGTGGGGAAGCCCACAAATATATTACTTTTTGAATGAATAGTTGTCAGGAGGTTGTACCATTTGGTACGCTCAATGGTATAAGTTGTTATAGAAGGTGAGGGCTCCCTTTTCCAAGACGTACCTCATCCAATCATGTTGATCAGCGGCACTCCCTGCCAACATCTTGTGGACAAAGTGCTTGAATAGTCCATATATTAGGTCTTTAAAGGACCAAAGATAGACCCTATGGTCCGGAGGTTCAATCTCCTGGCCATACCATTCTGTGGCTATTCCATTCAGGAATAGTCTGGTTTAGAGGACTTGGTCCTCATCCCAGTCCAGTCCAGTTACCTTGAACATATGATAGTACTTCAATAATTGACTGACCCAGTCATCAAGCTTCTTGAGGTTGGCTTGTCCTCCATATTTGCTAGGCTTCAGTAGGTTCATCACCTTTATCTCTGGTCCTAATGGGCCTGTTGGTTGTCCAGCTTGTTCGTCAATCTGTCTTGCATACCATTCCTGTATATGGTCCTGGTAATGCATGTTTCCTAGGGTATATTCCCTTAAGTAGTTGCATTGGGCTCCAAGCCCATGTACTTGGGGATGTTTAGGGGGGTTTCATCTGATATCATTCTCAGGCTTGTCATCTTCATCATCCTTGCCTGGATCACTGTCATCTGGATTATCTGGAGGACCTCCCCTCAAAGGACCCCTCCTGAAAGGGTCACCTCCTGGTCATCTATCCCTCAGGGGACCTCCTCCCCCTGTATGTCTACTGAGAAGAGGAGCAGGTACCAGAGGAAGTCCCTAAGAAGAAGAGAAGGGTCCAAAAGAGGAAGCCTCTGTTGTGGAACCAAGGGGACCTTGCCTTGGATGTCTATCTCTGGGAGGACTATTTCCTCCATGGGAACTAGGCTTTTCGAGGTCCTTTCTGCTTCCAGGATCATCAGAATCCCCCACTATGTTATACTCAGCAGTGGTGCGGTCCTGTGCCATTTTATGGAGGACTGCCATTCCTCAATGTTCACCATAAAGATGCCAGATAATATCCAAATTTCGTCTGGACAGATATGCCAGGTGATTCAGCATTCTCAGAGCAAGTCCACTCCTCCTTACTTCCACACCAGTAGATGCTTTTCATATGACATCAAAGATGTCATCTTTTCTTTTGGTATCCCTTGGGATGGTTGTCCCTCGCCCTTAATTGTTGGTGCTTCACCCAGGCTGCTTGCCCTGCTGGGATAGTTACTGATCTCATGAACATCGAGGGCTTTCAGCATTCAATTGATTGCTGTTGCTTGTTGCTCTCCAGCATTCCCAGGTTGACCATGGGGCCCTTCAGGCCTATAATGTAACCACTGGTGATGAATTTCATCCAGGAATTCAGTTACAGTTGCCAGCACCATCTGCAGATTGAGGAGGATAACTCTTTCCTCCAGAGTATTCATGCCCTCAGGCCAGTCTCTCAAAGGCATAATGCCTTTTGTGTATACCTGCATGAGGGGACTTTCTGTCCTCAAGGGGGAGGTTGGGTCCTTAAGGACCCTTGAGCTCTCTTGCTCTGTCTGTTGGGGACTTAATGGACTCAATGAGTCTATTAAAATATCAGTCATTCTGTCTGAACTCATGTTGATGTTACTCAGCATCTGGAAGAATGTCAGTTCTCCAGGTATTGAGGGGTTAGCCTTGGGTCAAGGTTTTTTACTGGATAATTTGGCCTGGCAAGCTTGAGCTCTTTTTCACGACCTTCTCAATGGTTGTTCCTCATTGGGGGGGCTTTTTGGGGACTGTTGTCCAATATCTTTTGGAGGCAGTTCTTCCTTACCTCCTGGCAGTAATCCCACCGTCATTTGCATTTGGCTACACATTACTATACGGCTCATTGTTGTGAATTGAAGTTTTATGCACTTCAAAAAATTGTAAAGGGTTGATTTACCCAGTCGAGTACTTAAAATCACTCAGGCAAAGTGAACTGTTATCAGATTTGCCGATGATTCATAAAGTACAGGATAAAGTAAGATGAGGGTGGTTATTAGGACCACTCACCTTTTTGTACTATGTTACAGGCACATGTGATATAATATCCACATGTGCCAATATGCTACTCTATTCTACTTTGGGGCATTAGGCCCCTAACAATATGCTCAGACAATAAGATGGATTTGAACTTGTTGATGTGCCAAAAGGCTACAAAGTCATAAACAATCGCTGGGTTTTTGATGTTGAACCCAATGGCCACAAATGCACCCACCTTGTAGCCTTAAACAAGCTGGACTTGCCTGGTGGGAGACTCTTAATGAGTCCATGAAAGATCTCGGATTCAAATGTTTGGAATCTAATGCTGGTATCTTCCTTTACAGGAAGAAAGGCACTATTACCGTTGTAGCTATAGGCTACATTGATGATGCTCTTTTCTGTGGTCCAGACATCAAGACTGTAAAGGAGATCAAAGCTACTTTTATGAAGCACTGGAAATGCAGAGACTTAAGTCCTGCAAAGGAGTTCCTCCACATAAACATCCAGCATGAAGGCAGCAAAGTCATGATTAATCAATATGCCTACCTAGAAAAGATCCTGCAAAGGTTTGATCTTATCGATGCTTGAATAGCTCCTACCCCTTTCCCTCAAGGTTATCACCCAACAGCTCATGAAGGTGTCATTGACCCTAAAATCATATCACTCTTCCAACAAGTAATCGGATCTCTACTGTATCTCATTCTTGGGATCTGTCCTGATATAGCATATGCAGTAATCACCCTTTCGAAGCACACCACTAAGCCCTTGCAGGAACATCTCAACCGTACATTTTATATATGCTGCTATCTACTCAGGACACATTATTATTCCCTTGTATTTGATGGATCTACCAAGGCAGGCTTGATTGCATACACAATTGGGCATCAGATCTGAACACTCGATGCTCACAAACAGGCTGGTTTATTAAACTAGCAGATTGCATTTTCAGCTGGCAATCTCAGTAATAATCCTGTGTTGCATATTCATCCACAGAAGCTGAATATGTTGTGCTATCTGACTGTAGCAAGCAAGTCATATGGATTGGAAGCCTCATGGAAGTAGGTTACTTCCTTGAACTGATCCCAATCTGTGGAGATAACCAAGGTTCCATCTTCATGGCTGACAATCTGGTCATGGAAAGTCACTCTAAACATATCAATCTCTGATGTCATGACATCCATGATTATATCAAAGAAGGCCTCATTGAAATAATTTATATTGAAGGTACCAAAAATCCTGCAGATATGTTTATGAAGAACCTAGCTCAAGAAGCTCTCAACAACTGTCGATGGCAATTAGGTCTCATACTCTATGACAAACCCCAGTCATAGTACTAATATGCTTATGTGCTCAAAGTAGCTGCTTAGCAAGGGGAAGTGTTGAAAGTATGGTGTACTATTTCATTTCTTATTGTAGTGTACCATAGTTCACCCCATATGGTTGCCACTATTACATAAGTGAACCACTCATACATAACATTTGAACTCCACAGCTGAGTTCTAATATCATCTCTTCTTAATACTACTATGTGCTATCAGTTCAGTATCTCAACCAACTGGTATGTACTAGCTCTTCCTCACCTTAGACTAGTCTACACCTGGACTTCAACACCAGGCAGTGAAACACTTGTACCAGGTGGTCTCTAGAGCAACCGGGAATGTCTTGAAGGCATCAGAAATGAGCACATTGATGGAATGAATGCACCATGTTGGGATACAGGCCCAGGAGGTCATTTGGAGGTGCAGGGGGACACAAAAGGTGTTGAGGTTGATCTGGATCACAGAAAGGTTATAGAGGGTACTGGATATGACAGAAAACAAGCCGAGAGTGTCAGGAACAAGTGCAGCATTGATATGAACATGCTATGTTGAGTTAAAGGGCTACAAGGCCATTTGGGTGAGGGAGTTGAGTCAGGAGACGCCGAGGGCCATTGGGAGTACCTGAGCAATTGCAAAGGCATTGAAATGGATGGGATACAAGGCCAGATGGATAGTGCAACAAGTGATGCAAGCAAAACAGCACACATACCTGAGCCATTCAGACCACATGAGCACCAAAGATGACCCATGGACCAGCTGAACCCACCACGTTGTCGTGGACGACTCAAAACAAAATCTAGAAGAGTCAGTTGAGCCAGATCGAGAAGATTGACTTACCAGGTTAAATGATCATGCCAGGGCCATATCGGGTGAGTCAGATGTATCAGATATGTTTATAGGGATCTGGGATGGTGATGGAATGATTGTGAGTTGCAAAATGGAGGCCAACCACACATAGTACCAGAAGCTGCAAGGACATTAGCCAAGCTGTGACTTGCCATATCAGGCAATCGCTTGAGCATAGCATACTGCCACCTTGAGTAGGCAAGATCCCTTTTACTTATTGGACAATTCAGTTTGTTTAGCAACACATTTGGTATGAGTTTCTTTTACTCTTTTCTCCTCTGCATTTGTTACGGCTCAGTACGCCTTACAGCATCCTAACGGACTTAGTCGTTTTTCCTTTTCTTTCTTTATCTTATCAGATTAACTTATGACAGCCACGCTGTCCCTATGCTTCTCTTTTCTTTTTACAATCATGCCACATGCATTCCTCACTTCATTCATTTCCGTGCAGTGCATGACTATGCCCTGCTTCTTTCCTTCCATTCTGCCACCACCGTGCAGTTGCCTCATGCACTCCTTCCTTTTCATTCTATGGCCATGCTTGATGCACGCTTCTACCTTATGCTACTAGAGTCCAGAATATTCTAGAACAGTCATCGGTAGATCCGATACAAACATGTACATACATATGCAGTAGTATATAAGGGCGCAAGTCCCAGCCAGAGAACTCTAGTTTAGTTCTCTTGGTTTTCCCCCACCTCAGCTAGTGAGAACACCTCCGCAACCGATTGCAAGTGCCTTCAGTGCGTCCCCTTTTCAACTTCAATTCCCTAGAGCCCCAGTTGACGCTGAGGCCTTTTGGGTTGTTTCAGCATTAGTGCAACCACTTTAAGCTGATGCTCAGCCCTTGTGTTCAAGGGAGTGTTGAAATTATTACTCCATATATAGTATTGCTTACTTTGCTTACTAAGCATACCTACATTGCACATTACCTGAGCTTACTTAGTGACTACTGAGTACAGTAGTTATTCTTTAGTAACTAACTAGAGGTCTCTATAAACAAGCCTTGAACCCCCTTGTTATGGAAAATGCAACCAGAGCCGGGATTGAACCAGCAACCTCCTAGGTGTATACCAGGTGCTCTACCCACTAAGCTATATGGCCAGGGTACCAATGCTAATGCCAGGGGGGTTTGTCCAGCAATGTGGGGTTATGCCCTCATGGAAATGCCTGCCCATAGGTCTTATAGTAAATGCACTGAATTTCGAACACCCATATTTATCCTGTTTTTCAAGAGTTTCAAAACACTAACTGTCAAGTTCAGGTCCAAACCACTTCTGAACCAGAACTGAACCTTTAAGAACCAGTTTGAGTTCAGTTCAGGTTCAGGTTCTGTTTAGGCTAGCAGGGGAAGGTTTAGGTTTAGGTTTGGGTAAAAGTGCCTTGAACTGAACTGAACTGAACTTTGGCAACCCTAGGGCCACTGTTGGACCTCTCTGCTTGACCAAGTGATGTGCCAATGTCACTCTGCTGATAACCCCAAGAAGCTATGCTACCAATGTGTTGTTGAAAACTGCAAATATAGCCTTGTAGCTCCAGCAAACTGCAAGCATATATTGAAACATGCTGTGAGCTGCCACCACCTTCTATTAACTCTATGGCATGAAGCCAATGCATTACTTGCTGATGAAAGCCCCAGTGCCAGATTAGATGTACTGGAGGGTAGTTCCAAACCAGCTGAACCAGTTTTGACACAAGAGTCCAAGAAGACTCAGATCAAGATTGAGTTTGGCAAAGCAAATCATAACCTATTAAAGGCTTGACTCAATTTTGCAATTGTAAAACCCATCTGTGCTGCCACATTACTGCCCATCATCATGGACACTCAGGAATGGAAATATATGTTTTCCATTGCAAATAACACCTACAGGCCTTTATGCAATATAGTAATCATCAATGAACATATTCCAAGTGAGGCTACCTGCATATACATAAGCCCTCAGCATGAATTATTCAAAAACACAACACCACCTTATGATCGAGGGATGACTAAGCAACCACGATCCATTTGCACAGTCCACTTAAGGTAAAGATTCATTAGATACTTCTCATATGGGCAAGTACCTTGGACAGATGCTCTTTAAATCCATGGACTCAGTCAGACAGTCTTGCTTCTCAGGAATCACCTGAGATAATATGGGCAATACTCAGCTTGCACATCAACTCGTGTTGCAAGAAGTGAAGACATGTATTCTGATGTCAGATGTTTGCCATCACCTCAACCCCTTAGCAAAAGATCTTGCAAAACTCAATATATTTAAGGACATCAGTTGATTTTGCCACTTATCGGAAGCTAACCAGTCACTGTGACATAGATGATAAATGACCTCCATGCAGTTATTACCTTCTTTCACAAGTCAACTTGGGCAGCAGATGCATTGGAAGCAGCTTGAAAAAGGCACAGGATATCTCATGGACTTGAGGGTATTGGAAAGACTCATTTTGCTATAATCTACATGGCTGTGATATCATTGAAACAGTGCTTTCCTACACTACACGAACTTGTTGATAAGCATATGTTCAAGTTCCCACCAAATGTAAGATTTCCTTCAGTTCTAGGGTTGTATCTTACTGTGTTTTTAGAAAGCACCCCTTGCAGACCTGTTTGGGTCTGGGGGTCTCATAGGGCTGAGGTTTGAAATGAATGTCAACTGGTTCATTCGAGTCAAAGCACCCATCACCAAGTCAATTGTCTGTTTTGAATCACACAATCAAACCCAGCTGATGTGTACAAGTATTGGGTCACAATTTGCAGGAGTATCAAGCAAGTTCTCAAGGATCCCACAAATGGATTTACAAGCCACGGTGCTGGTCTTATCCATAGAGTTGTCAATGCTCAGTGTTGTGAGCAACTCCAAAAGGGCCCAGCAGACTACTATTTGGCAGCTTTTTCCCTGGAACCTTGTGAGTAGTAAAATTTCTGGTATAAATGTGCTCAACAATGTTCTATCATTAACAGGTTACATCTATAGTGTATTTTGCCACAGCCATCCAAACTTGAACCGCCTTGCTTTGACAATCAAGGTTCCCCCACTTCCATCATTGGAACAGGGCACAAAGACTTTGGAGCATAATTCATTCATGCAGTCACCCACAATAACAAAAGTCCTCAATTATCTGAAGCACATCCTTGAAATGGAATACCACTCCCAACATAACCCAGTTTTAAAAGCCATGACAGCACCAGATGTCCAATCGTCATATCCATGCCTGAACCTCTGGTCCAGTCTGCCTTCATTCCCAATCCAACCCCATTCCAAAACAAGTCTCCCCATCAGACTTTGCCTTGGACTTATACCGTTCTCTATATCAGACATCCGCTTCACTGCCTTAAATCTTAATTAGACTTTATCTCTGTTTATACTAGTACTGTCCTCCTTACATCACATCTCTATTATTCCACATGCTCTCCTTCAGCCTCCATTTTGTACCCATATGATACCTCCATTCTCCATTCCTTTTCATATGATTTTTCATACCTTTCCATATGCTCCTCCATTCCTCCATCCAATCTCCAATCCAACCTCATAGTATTTACATAGGACTTTTATAACAGTGAAGAGTCCTTCTCATTTGGGGGTGAACTTTGGATTGACAATGCAGCACTTTAGGTTCCTAGCTTCCAGCCAGACTTTGTCTCCTAGTTTGAATGGGGTAAAGGAGTGGTGGGTGTGAGCAGCCATAACTTGATGGGCGAGTTCATGAGCAGCTAGGGCTTTGTTGCGAGCAGCGGAGAGGGTCTTTAGGCATGTGTCTATCGCAGGGATAGTGGTATCAGAAATTACCAAGGGAAGGGCACAGGGTTCATATCCCATCATGAGATAGAATGGGGATTGGTTGGTTGTTATGGCTCAGTACGCCTAACATCGTTCCAACAGAGTTAGTCATTTTCTTTCTTTCCTATCTTATTAGATTTACACATGACAGCTATGCTGCCTCCTATGCTTCTCATTTCATTTCACCACCATGCCTCATGCACTCCTCATTCCATTCATCTCTGTGCAGTGCATGCCTATGTCTTCTTTTCTTCTCTTCCATTCTGCCACCACCATGTGGTTGCCTTATGTCTTCCTTCCATATCATGGCTATGCTTGGTGCATGTCGCATGCTATCACATACTTAGTCTATGATGGGACTCATCAGTAGATCTGACACAAACATGTACATACTCTAGTAGTATAAAAGGCCACAAGTACCAGCCAGAGAACTCCAGTTTAGTTCTCTTGGTTTTCCCCCTACTAGCACCAGTAATATCATGCTCCTAAACCAATTGCTAGCACTTTCAGTCAGTCCCCTTCTTGATTCCCTAGAGTTAGCTTGACACTAGACTTTGGATTGTTTCATTAGAACTAAACTACTATTCTTACTCTACCAAATCACTTCACTGACAGCCCTACACAAGTCAGTAGTGGTCAAGTTTCTCATGTGGCAGCACAGCTCATTTGGATGATTGCCAGTGCCCATCTCCTTCCATAGGTTGCTCTACCCATTTCCCACTCTTGACAGAGTGCCAGTTGACACTGTCACCTTTTGGGTTGTTTTACTAGAACTAGACTTCTACTTTTACTCTACTGAATCACTTCATCAACGCACAAACACAAGTCAGTTCGCGGTCAAGTCCTCATGCGGTGCACAGCACATTCTGATGTCTGCCAGTGCCCATCTCCTTCCATAGGTTGCTCTACCCATTTCCCACTCTTGACGAGGTCTGCCCTGTCAAAGATACACTTCACCACCCATATGTGGCAATGGTCACAGCTGGAGGTACTGCCCTCCCTACAATCTAGAGAGGCCTAGAGCCCATTGAGCATGAGCACACGCTGGTTGGCAGCCCACCACCTGTGCCAGTACCAATAGGAGTTGATGCTCCCTTGCTGGCCACAAGATTCCTTTCCTTACTCCACAAGAAATTAAGGCCAAGCTTGTATGTATTACCAAGAGACTCAGAAGGTTTTTTGATAGACCCTCTTTAGACCATTGTGGTCACATTCAGATCAGGAGACCCCAATGCTTCATTGCTTTCACGATTACACAAGAGTCTCTCATCTGGACCACCCCCAGCATCAACCCCAACAACCTCAACTCCAACACTGGGGAAGTCTAGCATCCTCCGCCATTATCATTTTTCTAGGCAAAGATAACTAAAGAACACTAATGGTCCCCCAGACAACATATCTATGCCTTCACAGATAGCAGACTATAAGCTAGGGATACTCAATCTCCTAGATGAAACAAGACACGAGATATTGAGTTGGTGGAAAACTTAATCTAGCCAGTAATGTGGGTTGTTCATCAATCTTCAAATAATTGAGGGGATTGATGATTATGAATGCCTAGGTCCTGTGGGTGTCTGGTCAGTAGGTTGCTAAAAGCTGATAGTTGAGTTTGTGTTTGTGCAGGTGATTGGTGATTTGTATCAGAGTGTCCCTTTGGGTGTATACTTAAAAGGGGTCTCTGGTAGGTTGTTGATATGTCAATTTGTTGACTTAGGTCAGTCAGTGAGTTCATGTGGGTTACTTAGTCACTCAGAATGGTTTTTTTAACTCAATTCTTATTGTGCACCAAGGGTTGCTGTGACCAGGGTGTTTAGCACTAATACCGCTTAACTCCTGGAATGGATATTAGGCTTGAGACAGTGTGCTCTACTGCTTATGCTGGGCTGGATAGAAGGCACTAGGAAATGAAGTATCCATACTACTGGGGATCTCTTCCCTTTAGTTGCCTGTCTTGGGTTTTTCCCTAAAGGTGTCCACCTGATAATAAGTCTCACATGTCCTATAGTAGGTTTTATTTCTCACTTAGTCTGCTTCTGGGGGCTCCTGTGAAGGAATTTCCTCTTAAGTGAGCTTTGGGGCTCTTTACCTTATGAGGTATATGATTCTCTGAACCTTTGTGACCTGTTTGAGCTTATTGAGCTGATTCCTCTCTCTGAATGAGCTGTCTCTTTGGGCCTGATTTGCTCCCCTTTTATAGATTTGTACATGAGGCTGTGCCACCATAAGTGGATGACAGGTGATTACTAATCTGAGAGAATACTGACAAACACCAAGAGATTGCTGACAAATGCTGAGAGAATGCCAAGCAAAGTTACCATTTGTGATATATGGATTGATAATTATTGGCTCGGCTTGGGCTCGGCAGGCACAAACTATGCTGAGCTGACTCATGCTGACTCATCTGGATCACATGATCTTTCTCTCTCTCTCACACTTAGCTAGATACTTAATATTTACAAAGATATGAACAAAACATTCCATTTGGGT
>JBBPRK010000947.1:0-16223 GCA_038093075.1 Boletus patriciae
TTCCTGGTGATTTGAGGATGGTACTCCGAGGATGTCCGATTGTCCCGCCAGCCAAGGGTCCTAGTGGGTGGGTCTTTTAGGCTCGGTTGTCAACTCGTGTAATGACCCAAGGCATTGGGCCCCACGTCCAGATCGTGAATGGTTGCGGCGTGGTGGATAGTATCGCGTACTGGCACGTCCTTGGCTAGAGATGCGGCATCGATGGCGTTTTTTTTGTTCGTCCCTCGTGGGGTTGCACGCGGACAGGCAACACCGAGGTATTTCGGGTATGGCGGGTACACGTCGTCAACCGCGCCGACACCTCACACCGTGCACGGGTTTTCGAGGGTACTTACTACTCACTACTTAGGTCAGCGCCACCCCGAAAGGCCGCATCCCGTCTTTCGCACCCTGAGCTGGAACCTACAGACATGGACGACCTGTGAAGGGCTCAGAAAAGTGAACAAGCCAATTGCGGTCAATTTACGGTCAACGGTGCTACTTGACAGCTCTTCAAAGACAATCCTGGCAACTTGTCACTCGAATAGAGTGGGACATGCTCAGGATCCATTTTCCCGCGTTTCGACCGGTAGATCTGAATGGGGTATAGCGAACCAGTAGCCATCACCTCGGGCCTCGTCGAAATGCCTGGTCATGAGGGCTCCGACGCACGTATGGGTACTCACCCTTTGCTTCTAGTACAATGTTTCTGTTGGGCCCCAAAGTCCACCACCTCCAGACATGCTATAACATGCTCTTGTTCGTTGGATGAGAAATAATCCACGACATATTTTCCCCCGTCGTGTACTGGTTAAGGTAGGCCAAAGAGTTGTCATCGACATTGAACCGGTAAGATGCGATATAGGCAGTATAACCACTAGCGAGAATGGTAAAGTTGACCATTGCGAACGGTTGCTACGTTCAAATGAGAGGAGAATCGAGGATGGTTGCATCATGGAAGCCCTCATACGATGGGCGACTCGGGTACTGTAATAGGCACTTCAGGATATTGCATGCTGCATCATGCATCACGTACGAGATACTGTGGGTGACAGCTGTGAGCCCGCGTAAGGTTGTGTTCAAACTCTGGTTGGTAGGACCCGCTACTAAGTAGGGCTCTTCAGGCTCGGACAAGGCCAGCCGGGTCCGCGCGCGCTCCGGAAGGTTGGGCGTCTGAACAACACCATTCCGGACAAGGAGGGAGTTGTCAATGGCCGATGGGGCATGATGATGGGTTCACCCTGTCTCTCTCGCCACTGGGTTCCTCTGCGAACGCCGAGGTCAATCACTGGTAGGGCAATCGAAGCTGACCATGCTTACCTTTGTCCTCAGGCTTGAATGCTCCAGGAGAAGAACCCGACACCAGCGATGCTGAAAGCTGCGAATAGGAGAGCGACCACTCAGATGGCGGATAGACGGCAGTGAGATTCGAGACATACCGATGATCGTAATCATGTCTCCAACGCACACATTGGAGTGGATCGAGAATGGCCTGCAGGCTTGGGGGCCCACTTGAGGACTCCGAGCATCGAGGGCGCCGGGAATGAACATCTCGCTTGTCGGTGCACGGGCTGACGAGAAAGTTGGAGGGTAGACAGGTGTTTATTAAGGTATTAGGGTATCCAAGACTTTGAAAGCGTCCAAATTCTTTGCGATTAGGGTAGCAATATAGCTGAGAGCGTGGGTAAGCTTTGCGGCAGGATGTGGGAAGCAGAAAGAGAGAAGGGGCTATAGGGGCTTGTTCTGCGCTGGAGAATCCAAGTCCCAATGGCCCTGGGTGTCGATTCCAACAATGGGTGGCCAAGGAGCTGTAGTGATTAGACCAAGGCTGGATACAGGGAAGCACACCATTGATGAGTCGAAGCAAACAAGGTATGGACGGTCGTGTCGGATTGCGTTGTGACGGAGCCGCATCACAACATGTCTTCAGCGGGTCAGCCTACGAAGGCTTGTAGGAACAACCATGCGTCCAAGCTTTCTCGAGATCGTGTCACGGTGAGGCTAATAGAGGCAATGCAGTGCAAGTGTGTGAATGTTACTATTCATCACATGATGGCCTCGCGTATCATGGACGACTTGGGACTACGACGCGCTCTTGTGTCGAACTCTAACTCTTTGAATAAGGCGAAAGCGACAATGACGCGACGAGGAGCAAGTGCACACAAACACTACTGTCACACTCGTCCCAACGAGACCACCAACGCGTGCACCGGAGAGTGGCAGCCCCGAGCCGATGTCGATGGGAAAGTGCAATAGGATAGGTTCGTCGATATATATTCCGCTCTCGTTTTTCACACCTGAACCAAGTGTGCATTATACACGCGTGTTTGCAGTACCATACCTATCGAACTAGTATTCGAATTCTCCGGATACCGGGGGAAGCTGAAGGGGATTATTGAGGCCACCATCTCAGGCGAGCTTATTACTAGTAATGTTATTATTGTCTTATTGGGTCTGGTAACATCGTATTAATGTAGATGCAAAATGACATGCATGCTCTCAGCAGTCATTAATTAACCCTATGGCCACTGCCCGTCCTCGTCCCCACAACACTTCATATCCTCGTGTACAATACATAGATCACAGTCTCGCGACACGCGATCGCAACTCGGCCTCGTACTCGTCCACCAACACCCGGCGCAAGACCTTGCCCGTGGGCGATTTTGGTATCTGCGTCCAAACGTTTGCAATCAACCACCCAGTTCTCTCGTGGGGTGCTAGATGGGACTGACCTGCTTGACGACGGCGATACCGCCCCTCAGCCATTTATACCGACTGAGCGTGTCGCGGACCCACGCGTCAAGTCGCGCAGCGACCTCGCCCGCGCTGAGCGCCTTGCCGCTTGGCGACAAAACGACCCACGCCCTCGGGACGCGTTCGTCCGCCGTTCGTCCGCCGCTCACGCCCGCGACAGACACGTCAACGACCAAACCCTCGGGATGCCGGAGCAGCGTCTCCTCGATCTCTGTCGGGGACACTTGCATTCCCGAAACTTTCAGCGTGTCCTGTCGCCAATAGCGTGGTCAGATCGTGTCTCGGACCCGATGACTTTTATTTTTTGCCCACCTTGGCTCGATCTGCAAAACTGATGCGGGACGTCGGCCCGTGAGAATTTTCTATTCGTGAGTGTGTGGAGGGAACGTACTAGAGGACGCCGTCTGCGTCTATACGCATCCGATCGCCAGTACGGAGCCAACCGTCCTTGAACGTTTCGTTGGTGGCATTTTGGTTTTTCCAGTAACCGAGCGCGACAGAGCCAGAGCGGACGTGTAGTTCTCCAGGTTCGTTTAGGTGTGCTAATCGACCGTCTTCGCGAACTACGCGGGCTTCGACGCCAGGTAACAGTATTCCGACAGACCCTGGCACATTCTTGGCACGTCCTTCGAGCGCTCCAGGGGGAGGCAGCAAGGATATGCTGAGCGTCTGAAGAGACGAATTGTTATCACTTTTCGTGAAAAACGGGAGGATCCTTACACACTCAGACAGTCCATATCCTGATGTTCGTCATCAGCATTAAAACAGGAAAGCGGCATCATAATCTACCCACCTACACCCACCCCTTCCACCCAAGGAAAACGCGAGCGTAGTTTCTCGGCAAGCGAGACAGGAAGATGAGCGGCTCCACAAAATATCGTTTGAACAGTGTTGAAATCAGTAGTGGGAAACCTGGGATGGTACACGATTTGGTGGACAAGGGAAGGGACCAGAAATATGCTCGTAACGCGATACCTCGATTTCGGAGATGGCACGTTAGCACGAGGTGAATGCGGAAAGCGCGGGACCTACTTGGGGATGCAATCGAAATACAGATCGGGATTCCATTCAGGCAGGAGGACAAGTGTCGTCGGTGACAAGAAGCACTTAAATGTAGTGACCTGGAGACCATAGGTATGATGTATTGGCAGTACATTGAAGGTCACGTTGATGCCTCCTGGCCCATTCCATACTCGAGGCTTTCGTAGGACCCATGTGAAACAATCATGTTGAACAAGAATGAAATACGTACGCCTTGGACTTTGAGTGCTTCTGCAATTACTACGAGCATCTGAGAGAAGGAATCGATGAGATTTCCGTGCGAAATCATGACGGCTGACAGATCAACGAAGCGGGTTAGCGCATGCCAGTGACGACCTCAAGAGGGGAGCTGCATGTTTAGATGCGCCTGGGATAACGTGCCTTTTGGTAGTCCACTCGTCCCACTGGAGAATGTGAGATAGGCAAGCGTATCCCTTTGAGCCTGCTGTATCGGTAATCGTGGCAACCTGTTATCTCGTGCCCGTGCGACGAGATCACCATAGCTCGTATGGCCCTGAATATTTCCCTCTAGGATATATATGCGATCTTCTGGGAGGCCGGACGTGAGCGCCAGAGGGAGGAGTGTTGAAGTGACGAATAAGCAAGTGGGACCTGCGAGCTTGAACGTGTGCTGGAACTCAAAAGGAGTAGAATAGGATGAGAGCATGGCAAACGGGACGGTCATGACGATCAACGAGTGGAGCAGGGCGATACAATCCTATGAAAGCCGTTAGCTCGGGGTATGGGTGTCGGAATTAGAGGGATACCATGGAGTTCTCGGAGAGTACGCCGACAAGTTCACCATTTTCTGGGCGGATACCCAGCCCGCCGAGCTTGACGTCACTACTCATGGCAGTAGCACCATCGCGGACCATCTCTAGAAATTGTCGGAATGACCGACTGACACGTGTGAGTGCGTTCACATGTAATGGGTAATCTGGCCAGTCGGCTTGGTCTGGGCGATTGAAGAGGACATCGTGGATATTCTGTGGGGGTATTTCGGGTAGAGGGGAGTAGAGGGACTTGTGGTACATGTTGAAGCCCGGAGGGAAGGAGAAAGTGTACGTCTGTGGGCATGATTCTGATGGTTGTGGTGCTTTTATCAATGTAGTTGGCTTAGCTCGTCGGATGAGAACCAACCCCGAGAGGTCTCCCACACGCCACAGTGAATTTCAGCCTGAAAAGGAGATGCCAGTTACTCCAGGTCTCCGGGACCACCTATCTCCAAACGATCATCGTGGGACGCCAGCATCACTGGCTCCGGTGGCAGCTCGCGAACTCAGCATGGCTGTGGTTATAATTCCCCCGAACCACTTGGCGCCTATATTGTCGTTCGTAGGTCCAGATGCTAGTAGATTCAAGAGAGAAAGCATTGTCAGTGCGAACGACAAAGCAATTTCCAATCGTACGCCCTTCAGCTGCCGAATGACCCGTCGTCGCATCTAAATGGTTTGAAAGTCATCATCTCGATTGCTAAACTCCGCTATACTGACATTCATGCTAGACCATGTTTCATGCTAGACCATGTTCGGCCAGTTATCGATTCTTGTGCCACTGGCGGCTACTCACGGCGTGAGGAATGACCTGCTACTAAGAACCTTGGTGAACACCGCAGACAGAATCGGCGTCCACAGTTGCGGGCACCAGCGAGAGCACAGTGACTATCGCGATCCTTGGTCCGCATCAGCTCCCTCGATCGTGACATTCCCATCTCCCACCATAACCATTTGTCCCACTCCAAGCATCGGAGTACCCTTGATACATGACGGATGTCAAGAAAAGCGGCGAATTCGTCGCCGCCGCTTGTTCAAGCACAATGATGACAGTACTATCGTGCCTAGTTTATTGCAAGTGTCGGTTGCAATGCAAGCTCGTAAAACACTACAATCACAACAGGCTGTCCCTCTACAAAAATTACAGGAGGTCTATTGTCGAGTACTTACATGGTAGACAAAAAATCTAAGGATGCTATTCACGAGTTTCGTCCATGAGGAGGCAAAAACTGCTTATCAGGCCAGGGGAACTTGGCTTCTGGCCTCAGATCCGAGAGATCTGATAAACAAATGTGTAGATATAACACCTGGGAGTTGTGGGGTATACTATAAACTACTTATGAAACAAATATAGGCCCTCAAATCATTCGGGATGAAGCTCTAAGAAAGAATATTGAGGGGTAGCTCATCAGGGAGTGACATGATTGTGACAAAGTTTAGTCTCCGAATGACTCATTCAGCTGTTCACACCCTCGGAATAAGGACTCCGAAGGATGGAGGTTAAAACCCCGATGTGCGGCGTCATGTGACCCGAATGTGACAAAAATTGGCAGTAAGATAGAAAACGTCGGGACGTTTCCGTCTGGTCGACAAAAAATCAAACAAATCTAGAATAAATCGTGGATAGTAGATAAATGCACTGACATGCTACTGAAGTGTCCAATCATTGTTGTTGTTGTTGCAGAGTCGATTTAGTGGTTTTTTTGCACTAAACTAGGCACGATAGTAGAAAGCACGTACTCTGAGATTGCCCACGCGAGCCGGAAACCATCGTAGGTGGAAGTCCCTGCGATTCAATCGTCAGCGCGCGAGACCCGCTCCATTCTCAATCTTCCGAGTTCATCAATGATGATCAACGAGTCCTTTGACGCGGACTGCAACAAGTCAATACCCGGTGAGAAGCGAGGGCCGAAAACGGCGCACCCTAAGAATGGAAGCGGTCTCGAGCATCTCAGCCATAAACGTTGACACCCCTTGAGCTGCGAGCCACCCGCGCCAACACGGCACAGGATAGAATCAAATGTGAGGAGACTAGCCGAAGAACAAGGGACGAAACACCCAGTCTGGGCCATAAGAGCTATCACCCCGACTTAGAAACCACTTAGTTTGCCCGAGCTCAGTGTCTCGAAAGAATTGTAGTCACCTGTCGGATGTATGTACTCTTTCCACCCATATTGGGTCCCACTATAATGGCGATCGCGACAATCGGAAGCGCTTTTAAATGCAGGAAAGAACCATACTGATGATCTGGAACTCGCCCTCTCCTTTGACCATTTCAACGTCAGTAGCGATGAAGCTAATTTCGTCTTGAACCTCTAAACAGGAATGTCATGCATCTTTCAACACCAGACTGCTCTCGCCTTGATGTCGCGATCCGTGTCAGCTACCATGATCGGTAGCTTACCCTTCTCAGAGACGTTGGGCTTGACATACGGTTCTGGGGCATTTACCGAGACACGTGCGAAGCTACGAAAATGGAAAGGTTGGGGTGGATCCGAAGAGAGTGCCGGGAACGAACCTAACGATGACATCTAGGTGCGCAAGGACATGGTCCAGTTTCTCCAGAACCGGGGTATATGTCGCTATGAAAGCTGTTGGTCACACCCCTGTTTGTAATGCGAGATACTCACAGGCGATGTTCACAACCTCTTTCACAAGCCCTGATTGAGTACGTTGATACTCTTCGCTTGTCCCCTGATAGTCTGTTGCGAGACTCTCCAATGTCTTGGTCGTAAAGTAGGCTCCAGATTTGATAGTTCCGGGTTCGATGTATTTCCCACTTCTCGCAATGGCTTTTGCATCCTAGCTCGCGAAGCGAGAGGGTACAGCATCAGCGTCGTCGATGAACAGCGTCGGATAACATACATTCTTGGTCAGCCTGAAGCAATATCCATAATTCGCAGAGTTTTCCG
The DNA here is from genome assembly GCA_038093075.1 of Boletus patriciae. NCBI lineage: Eukaryota > Fungi > Basidiomycota > Agaricomycetes > Boletales > Boletaceae > Boletus > Boletus patriciae. The sequence goes on from JBBPRK010000947.1 coordinate 7,460, forward strand.
TGCGGTTTCTTGCCAATGTCGAGTCCGAGATCCTTGGCGACGGCACGGTGCTCGGCGTCTAGACCGTCCCTTGCCTGGTGAATGTCACCAATCAATCAATAAGTTATATCTAAGCACCGAACTCACCTCCATGAGTTTAGCGGCCAGCCTTTGCGGGTCCTCGTCATAGTCTGGCTTGATGGCGTACGTGTGGGCGTCGAGCGAGGCAAGATTGAGAATGATCTCCACCGTACCAGAGTATATTGAGAGGCTGTCAGAGTGTGTCTGTTGAAATCAGCATGCATCCAACTGCGAAATGAGCAGACGTGCCTTGAACGGTCCTAGGTATACCTCTTCCACAAGTTTCTCGTGTGTCGCTTGTTCGTACTGGATGCCTTCGAGGGTTTCAAGGAGACCTGGCATCTATTTTCAATCGTTGTTCGGTAAAAGAACGAATATGTTATCGTGAGAATCACCTTCAGTACGACCTGATACGCGCGAACGACATCCTCGAGCGAAGCAACACCTTTCTTGAACCGTTTACTAAGCCAGTGAAGATCAGGCATTAGTCTGAGGTAGTCCTCCTGCACGAGTTCAGTATGTGTGTGGAACAAGGCACGCCCGTTACCTGTATGGCGCGCCTTGTCGAAGGGTCATCTACAAATGTTTCCACCAGACCTTGTGGTTTCCCTGTGCATAAAACGCTTGAAATTGAGCCAGATCGTTGGCTACTCCGACTCACGTATCTCGTGCAAGTTTACAAGGGGCTGCTTCAACCTGCGCGGTCTTGCATTTATTCAACAGGCCCAACAGGGTGGACGACTTGTTGAGAGTACCCTGTGGATGGGTAAGTCGAGGAGGATACACCGGTCGTTTGGACTGACCCCTCCTTCGAAATCGACCAATGCGAGTGCCCTGACAGAGCTAGCGTCGGGACGCATATATTGAGCAAGGTCGTGAGTTTTGAGTTTGTACGTGCCGCGATTTGCAGGATCTGCAAGAAGAAAAAGGTAGATGACGAGCGCAGCTAGAGCACCTGGTGCGGGGACGGCTGTTTTCGAATGGTGAGATCAAAAGGCGATGCGCAGGAGTAGGGCATACCGGTGGTGCTTGGTGCATCTTCCGATTCATCGGTTCCTGTTGGCTTTTCAATGTCTTCCAGTATATTTTTGGTCGTAAAGTCGCCTGTATGCGTGAGTGAGAGGAGGAACTGATGGGAGACAAGTACGTACTCGGTTTCGCTCGGTGATGACGACCCCACAGCGTTCGAGGATGCTTTGAGCTTGTTGAGGTCGAAATCACGGTCGGTTGTGCCAGAAGCGGTGTCTGTGAGTATGACCTCTTTGACGGAAAGCTGGATGATGAGAGACTGCACGACGCGTGAGATGGAAGGGGGACGAGCAGAGAGGGGCGCACCTCTATATTCGAGAAGAGGTCATTGTCGACAAACTCTGCGGCGCCGATTTCGCGAACGCTGGTGTCGGCGTAGGTGATGCTGACGTGCTTTGTCTTTGCATTTCCCCGATGGATCGATGGCCGCAGAGGCGATTTTGATTGCGATGACGATGGGCGCGGACAAGACGTCCGAGTTTGCAAAGAAGGGGTCCTCGACTGCTTGGAGGTCTCCGGGCGTTGGACGTGTGAGCGCGGTGTCACGGCGCTTGTCTCTCTCGGGACTCGGAGCACAAACTTGGAGGCTATCCGGAAGCGGGTGCCCACATCTCGCCTCTGAGCTGCTTGACGGTGAGCGCGTCGCGCAAAAAGGTGTCCCGAGCGTGTTTCCCAGACGGTCGCATCGTCTATGTAATTATCTCTACTCCACTCGTTCCTTCAGCCCGGTCGAAAACGAAGCTGTCATCGACGCCACCCCGAATTCTCATCCAGGTGAGGACAATCGGGATGTTGGTGACCGACTTTTTCTTCTTCCATCAACAGGGTTTCAGTTGGTCAATCGCCCGAGTTGATTCGTCGACCCGGGATCACCAACTGGTCGCCGACGGTCGGTCGGCCGATCGACACGTCCCACCCCTCCTGGGAAGCCTGCATGGAGGCCGTCCTCCAAGACAAGCGCGTCGAGTCAAAAATGCTCGACGCACTGCGCAAAGTAGCGCTGGTGCGTGCATGACATCCCCCCGATCGCATGTAGTATGTTGAGCGTGGCGCGTTTTCACGACCCAGCATGCATCTACCCGCATCTCCAAGACACGGGCGGGTTTTTCGTCGCAATTTTGGAGCGTAAAGAGTCACAGACCGTCGAAGAGAAAACAGGGCAGGGTAAGGCGTTGCCAATCTGCGTTGTCTTGCGTGTACTGAGGGATCACAAAGATACGCGTGGCCGACGAGGCCGACGAGACAAGCGTTCGAAAGAGCAAAAAACTCAAACAGGAGACCAACGCCTCTTTAAACCAACCCGGAGAACCGCCGAGTGCGAGCACGTCGTCTGCCGAGCCTACCACTGCCATCGAAGACGACGTCACCATTGTGGAGAACGAACCACCCACCAAACCGAGAGTCGCCGACCCCTCCTTCAAAGAAATGCCCTACAGACTGTAATCCCCTGACGACCCCGCGTTCGCAACCTGCATGTAAACACCCATCCCCCCTTCACTCAACGCACGCTAACGACAAAAACCCTGCCACCCACAGGCAACAATTCCACCTCCCCTCCGACTTCCCCACCTCCAACGTCATCGTCCGCAACCCAAGGCGTAGGCGACGCCGTCTGTTCCCTCTACCTCGTCAACGACCGTGTCAAATTCGTCATCGCGCACAACGGCTATACCCGCATGCGTCTCATGACGGCCCTTTTTGGGGAGTATACAGCAAATACGTCGCTACCCCTGAAAGTCGCGTCCACCGTTGGCCTTGGGTTGGCGTACGCCGGTTCGCACCGTGAAGACCTACTCGCGCTTCTCCTACCTGTGGTAGCGGATGAATCTACTTCCACCGAGATTGCCGCGCTGGCCGCTCTTTCCCTTGGCTTCGTGTTCGTTGGGAGTGGAAATGGTGAAATTACTAGCACTATTCTCCAAACCCCGATGGCGAGTCACGAAAAATCGAAATCGCTTGGAGACAAATGGCGGTTCTTGGCTCTAGGGCTTGTCCTTCTTGTGAATATGTTTGGTATTGCCCGTTCTTGGATGTCATGGTGACCGAATACCTTTAGGACTTCAGGATGCGCCGGATGCAACGCTCGAGATTCTCAAAGCTATTGAGCACCCGATCCCCAGACAAACCGAAATTCTTGTGGAGGTCTGCTTGTTTAAGGCTACGGGAAAGCTTTTTACGAATACAGAGATTTCTCCACCTATGCGACGAACACTTAGGAGCCGCGAAGGAGAGGGAAGAGGCAGCAAAGAACGAGAAGAAGGAAGAAAAGAAGGAGGAAGAACAAAAACCGGGCGATACCTTGTTGTCATTCGCCGTGCTTGGCATCTCTGTAATTGCAATGGGTGAGGAGATCGGTTCAGAATTGTCAATGCGACAATTCAGCCGTCCGGTGAGTTTGAGCAATTTACTGCGTGGAACCTGCTTGCAAGCGACGATAGATGCATTATGACTACCCCATCATCAGTAAATCTGTTCCTCTCGCCCTCGCTCTGATCAGCACTTCGAATCCCCAACTGCCCGTGCTCGACACGCTCTCCAAATACAGCCACGGCAACGACCTCCAAGTCGCGCTCAATGCCATCTTTGCAATGGGTCTGGTCGGCGCAGGGAACCAATAACGCTCGTCTCGCTCAAACACTCCGGCAACTCGCTGGGTACTATTACAAGGAGCCCGATTGCTTGTTGACCGTGCGCGTCGCACGAGGTTTGGTACACATGGGCAAGGGTACAATAGGGCTTAATCTCTTCTTCTCTGCCCGTAACATCATGAGTCGGCCGGCTCTCACCGGCTTGTTGGCAACAATCGCAGCGTTTACGGACGCCAAAACTTGTGAGTGGTACATGTTGCATCTCCGACGACACCAAACTCAAATTGGAGATGCATGATAGTCGTACTGGACAGGCCTATCACTGGATGTTGTACTACCTTGCATCTGCCATGTACCCGTGGTTCTTGATTACTCTCAACGAAGGCCTCGCAAACGTTCCTGTTACGATTCGCGTGGGCCACGTCAGCCGACTGCTGTTCTCGAATCGGATTCGCGTACTCATGACATCGACGAGGCCGTTGACGTGGTCGGTCAAGCTGGGAAACTTCGCACAATCCCTGGTTCCCAGACACACTAGACGCCCGTGCGTCTGGGCACGACAGAGAGAGCGGAGCTGGCGACGGAAGAGTAGATCCCATATGCACATATCCTGAAGGACGCAATGTGCAATTTTTGGGCACACGTACTTTGGTGTAATAAATTCACTCTGACAACTATTCGTCGGCTGTGGTTGCTAGCTTCCTGGAGTGTAAGTAATCCGGTGCGGATGTGACTCCATGATCTCACTCCTTACTACGTCCTGAGTATGCGCAAGCGCGAGGGTCTGGTATACTAGAACTAGGCACCGAGATGGACATAAAGAATGCGTTGATCGAACGGTATATCCACAGATTTCATCGTCTCGTTCAGCGCAAATGCCGCGCGGGTATGATCCAGACGACCAGACTTGTCCACCATATGCTTGTAGAAAGTGGGGGTGATCTTCTTCGTCGCACCATCGTCCACCGCCCACATCGTTCCAATAACAGAACGGAACCCAGCGAACTGCATCGCCGACGCGAGATGAATCACCTCGTCCGGACTCTCTTCATCCCCAACAGTCGTATGACACGCAGAAAGGTACGCAAATTCGGGGTTCTTGAATTCGCACCCAATGATGCGTTGGATCGTAAAGTGCCCATCGCGGAGAGCGAACGCGGACTCGAACGGGTGTTGCGGATCTGGGAGACCATGACAGGCAAGGTGTACCCATTCGTTCCTGCCAAGCTCTTCAACGACCCTAGAAATGCGTGATTCCTCCCCATCTATACGCGTGAATGTGGCAAGACCGTCGACGTGCTGACGAACATTGTCCAGTTCTGCGCCTACGGAAAGGAGTTCGCTCTCGCCAGCAGCTTTGGCTTGACCGACGGCAACGAAACGTGTCTGGGCAGTTGTAGAAATCAATGAACCGCGCCGTCTGGCACGAATGAGGGCGGTCAGGGTTGGGGTGTAAGACGAAATGTAGAGATGAGGGAGATTCTGTTGGCCCTTCCTATGCGGACCAGCAGCATGCAAGGGAAGCACAGAGAATTCGGCGGTGGGACACCACCAGATGCGTGATTGAGATGGATGCGTCGTCTTGAGGCAATCGACAATGGGCGAGACGATCTGATCCCAAAGTCTGCGTAGGAAGAAGGCGAGGTCTTTCGTCACGTCTGCCCCCTCTGCGCGCACAGTCAACGTATGGAGCTCCCTCGACAGGCATCGAGCATCTTCCTGTGTGATCTGCAACGGAATATGAACGGGATTTCGATCGATGAAGACGATGAGGGCGTCACAGCTATACTTGCTCGCATTGACGACGATAACGGGTCCCCCAATGGCTGCGCGTTGGAGGTCGGGGAAGAGCGAGGGAAGAAGGAAACGGGAAAGACCAGGGAGGCTGCGAATATTGGTCACAACTGTCACCAGTTTGAGATTGAGACCGCACAACCGTTCATGCTGATCTGCACCAGGTGAATTGAGGGCATTGCGAATGAGTAAGGCCAGTCGCGTGAATTCGTCTGCCAACGTCTTTCCTGCTGGGCTGGATACCACAACATCATCCAGCGGAGAATGGAGTCGGGTGAGTTGACCCCAAAAGACTCCCCGGCCTTGTTCGAGAAACTCAACTGCACGTCCAGGAGCACAATTGCGAAGACAGGCCGAGAATGCGTCTACTGCGAGCGAGGAAGTGAGGTTTTTTAGGATGACGAGATGTTGTGGCAATGACGGCAGAGCGGCCAGATGTTGGATAAGTAGTCGAAGAGATGTCTCATATGCGAGGAGTGTCGTGGGATGCTGGAAGTGCTCAGCTACATGGATCCACGCTCTAGCGGCAGTAAGATCATTGACAGACACAGTATGGGGTACATGGACGAGTTGAGCGTAGAGATTGAACAATTCTTCCTCGTCGTGTAACTGCTTCGACCGTGTGAACTGGTTATGGAGATGGCGTGCAAGGTTGTCCAATGAGCGCGACCGATCAGGGTGCCCTTGTGGGAGAAGGGCGAGTGCTTCTCGATCGAGGACAATGGCCTCATCGAGGTCCTGCACAGCCCCGAGCTGGTTGTACTGAGTGGAGAGATCTTTTGCAAGGTTGTTCAAAGACAATGGCCGATCAGGGTGTCCTTGTGGGCGAAGAGCGAGCGCCTTGCGGCCAAGGACAATGGCCTCATCGAGGTCCTGCACTGCCCCGAGCTGCTTGTACCGAGTTGAGAGAAGAAGTGCAAGGTTGTTCAAAGGCGACGACCGATGAGGGTGCCCTTGCGGGAGAAGGGCAAGTACTTCGCGGCCGAGGAGAATGGCCTCATCGAGGTCATGCACTGCCCCGAGCTGGTTGTACCGAGTGGAGAGATCTTTTGCAAGGTTGTTCAAAGACGATGACCGATCAGGGTGTCCTTGCGGGCGGAGAGCGAGCGCTTCGCGGCCGAGGACAATGGCCTCATCGAGGTCCTGCACTGCCCCGAGCTGGTTGTACCGAGTGGAGAGATCTTTTGCAAGGTTGTTCAAAGACATTGACCGATGAGGGTGTCCTTGCGGGAGAAGGGCGAGTGCTTCTCGGTTGAGGACAATGGCCTCATCGAGGTCCTGCACTGCCCCGAGCTGGTTGTACCGAGTGGAGAGATCTTTTGCAAGGTTGTTCAAAGACGACGACCGATCAAGGTGTCCTTGCGGGCGAAGAGCGAGTGCTTCGCGGTCGAGGACAATGGCCTCACCAAGGTCCTGCACTGCCCCGAGCTGGTTGTACCAAGTGGAGAGATGAAGTGCAAGGTTATTCAAAGACGACGACCGATGAGGGTGTCCTTGCGGGCGAAGAGCGAGCGCTTCGCGGTCGAGGACAATGGCGTCATCGAGGTCCTGCACTGCCCCGAGCTGGTTGTACCGAGTGGAAAGGTGAACTGCGAGGTTGTTCAAAGACATTGACCGATAAGGGTGTCCTTGCAGGCGAAGAGCGAGCGCTTCGCGGTCGAGGACAATGGCCTCATCGAGGTCTTGCACTGCCCCGAGCTGGTTGTACCGAGTGAAGAGATGAATTGCAAGGTTGTTCAAAGATATTGACCGATGAGGGTGTCCTTGTGGGCGAAGAGCGAGCGCTTCTCGGTCGAGGACAATGGCTTCCTCGGCGTCCCTCATTGCTCCAAGCTGGGCGTAACGATTACTGAGATGATTTGCGAGCCCGGTCAAAGAGACGGCTCGCTTGGGGTGGCCAGATGGGCAAAGGTCAAGTGCTTCACGATCAAGCACGATCGCCTCGTCGATGCAGCTGGTTCCCCCTCTGCTGAAACCTGGTGGCGAGAGATTCTGCCCGTAAAAGTAACTGTTCAACTGGTAGGTGCATCATTTCAGTGCTCTGCGCGTTGCCAGAAAAGCACAAGTACCTTCAGAATCCATCCCGGCTCACCAAACTTTATTCGACACAGTGGTTTGCGAAAACGCTCGTGTGTGGTGTGCCGAAAGGGGAAATTACATAATCCGCCGCGTCTACATTCGTCCATTCGCTTACCCGCGCCTATCAGGATGTGGGAAGCGAGATGGGATGTCTTGACGAGGTTTTCAGCTTTTACTTTGCGTAACATTTAGATCACGATCTTTGTCTTCGGGAATACACATCCCATCCCATCGCTGCGTTGCCAGTTCGATTCTTGTCACCTCTTCAGGCGCCCACTGTCAAAAACACCCTCCAGGACGCCACACTGGCAGCCTGAGTGAGCGCCCCCCATACGGCTATTTAGGATTTGGGTACACCTTACAGTCGTGGTACATCATGAGTCAAACGGCACCGCCTGAGAAGCTGATCATGCAGCCTTCTCTGTGCTAGTGGACGTGGATCGGGAGCCTTGGACGATGTGCATGGTGACGCCCCTTGTCCATTGGGAGAAGACTCCTCCGTATCGGCCCCCATTCCCCAAAATTATGGTACGAGATACATTTCAAGGGAATGCCCTACACACTGTTATCGCCCGACGACCCCGCGCTCGCGACCTCCATGTAAATACCCGTCCCTCCCGTCACTTAACGCACGCTAACGAAACCCCCTACCACCCACAGCCAACAGCTCCACCTCGCCTCCGACTCTCCCACCTCCAACGACCTGGTCCGCTCCCTCTACCTCGTCAACGACTGCATCCAGGCCGTCCTCGCGTACAATAACGATGCCCACATGCGTCTCATAACGGCCGGCACGATGGTCATCAGCAGGCAGGAAACCGGCTGGGGGATGGACGCCCAGTTTCGCATCCTGGGCGAAGGTCTGCCAGTCGTGTTGCCTTGTTTGGAGCCCGGGGCGACCATGACAGCGGAGGTTGGGGTGTTGAGGGTGGTGTCGCAGACGTGTTATCCGTCGTGTGCGTTCTTTGGGGGAACCGTTTCGGTCGGCGATTGAGGCGAGAGGTGAAGAATGTCAAAGAGATGCGCCACGTGTGTGGGCGGAGCGCTGAGCATCCCCCCCTCCCCCAGGTTCCGGAAGTTACGTCGTACGCTTTCTGGTCTCGCGGTCTGTCTATGATGCGACGTCAGCCCGATCGTGATCATCTACGTCGGTTGCTTGATGCGAGCTCGCATCCCCACGCTAGTCTCGCGCAGTGTGGTCTCGTTTTGCCGAT